>JAQGCL010000851.1:0-10874 GCA_034699605.1 Isotomiella paraminor
CGGCAATGTTTGGGATTGCAGTTACTTTGCGTTTCTAAACGTAATTTCAGGTGCACAACATCCAAGCTTGCTACCTTCGTGTGGATTGTTACTTCTCGCTTCAATCTTAAACATCGTTCCTTATACAGGCTACACAGGGGTTTACACCAGCGTCCTTCTTAGTCCGTCCATCGAGGGTGGAATGAGCCACATTAAAGAAATTATGAATGCCGGATATAGGTACGTTATATTAGTGAGACTTCTTAATTACTCAATACTTCTTAATTAACAAGGCCGAAATAATTAAATCACTCCACTATTTCAGGGCTATGGCAGAAGACGAAGGCCACAAACAACACTGGCTGAACGCGATATTCCCATTCATGCACCACCTTATCAAGCGAAATGCCACATTGTCAGACATTACTCATTATCCCCACAAACCACTCACAAGGAGCATGGTGGTAGGTTTGGAAACCAAAAAAAGCTTTGCAGCAGTCAGAGATAACGCTTTAGTGGATTTCGTGCAAATGACAAAACGGCGGTTCTTGGCAGACGAGTACATTTGTTTCTTTACGGACTACGAGGGCAGTTTTCTCACAACCTTTGCCCAAGTGTTTCAGTACTACATGGTCCCTCGAACTGCGGACCTTGCACAGAATATGTTTGAATCCGGAATAGTTAAACGGTGGCTTACCCTCTTGGGATTTAGCCAATTCGTTGAATTATTGAGAACATGCAAGTTGGATTTCCTTCTGTCAACAAATTATAGAGACCTGGCGATTAACTCCCATATTCAAATCACATTTTATCTTTGGTGCATTTCTCTTGTAGGTTTATGGATAGTGTTCCTCCTGGAAATTTATACCAGGAGGAACACAGTGCCTTCGGTAGTATAAGGTATACGGTGTAAGTGTTAAGGGATTAAAACCTCTTCTCTCAGAGTAATTTTAAACCCCAGTCCATCACACAAACCCCCATTTCGATGTGAAATCTGTGACTGCACATTTCAAAACAAGAGACTCATTGGGCGACAATATACCACCGTTGGTCACCAGAAAAGGAGCGACTTGGAGTCAAAAACCAATCAAGGACCCTCTCAAGAAGAAGTCGTTGCTAAGGAAAAAGTCTGTCCAGTTTGCAAGATGTTCTTAACAACAGACCTATACTTGCAAGCCCACTACCACCCTGTCCCAGGCAACCCTTGCTACGTGGCCTACGTCTGTCCCACTTGTGGAAGGGTCCTGTCAGACAAAAAGGGTCTACTAAATCATGTGAGAATCCTACACCAAAAGAAGGAAACCATCCAGTGCCAGTTTTGTGGGAAACTGGTGTCCAAGGCGACTGATTTGAAGTTACATGTCCTCGCACGGCACGCCCCTCTTGAAGAGCAAAGGACATGTCCCACATGTGGCCAAGTCTTTGCAGACCTTAGTGAGAGACTGAACCATGAGAGAGTGGTTCACATAGGGGGACTGTCCTTGCAATGCTACTTCTGTGGGAAGACCATGAGGGGACATGGAGCTCTGGAGACGCATATAAGGAAGCATAGTCTGGAGCGACCATACTTTTGTGATGGGTGTGGGAAAGATTTTGTGGATTCTGCAAGATTGAGGGAGCATGGGGCCAAAGGATGTTGGAAAAGTGGGATTCAGGAACGGCACTTTTTCAATGAAAAGCCCAAAGTATTTAAGAAAAATTGAGGATTAATCAACACGTAAAATAGGACTAATTTTTGAGCAGCATTTCGTCTCAAATTGTAAAGATTTGTAGTTTATTTCTTGTAACAAGTGTTTGGTATACCACCTAAAAATGTGTGTTTTTGTAAGACTTTCTAATTAATAAATGCTACAGTTGTTATCTTTGACCAACAAGAGAACTTAACTTATCATTTAAATAACGATTGTAGGAGCAGAAAAATTGCGGAAATACAAAGTAATTTAACAGTTTTTTGACATATGTAAAAATGTGGATTAATGAAACAATCAATTGAAGTCCCCTCTGTATCCTGTGCACAATCATTTGATATTAAAAAGTATCACCGAACTCAATGGGGAGGTGATTTTCTTCAATGAAAGACCTCAATCGGCTCATCATGTCCCAATCATCAATGATCATATTGAAGAAAACAACTTTCTTCATGTGACCCATCCACATGAGCCGGTTTTTGAATTGCTCCAGCTCTTGGCTCCCAAACCGCATTTCAAGGTCGTCTATCGTTTCCGCATCAAAATGGTTGGGTCTCGCCCAGAGGACGGAACCAAACGTGAAGGACGTCAAGTCTGGAAATAGAAAGGTGAAAGTGAGGATGATGGCACATTTAACCCAAAAGAAAATTTAAGTCTTACCCCAGCTTCTAAAGAATCGTGCTCCCAACATTCCAAGGACCCGGTGGAGTTGAAAAATACTCATTGAACCAGACGTAAACGTCAAGGAGACATCCTTCAATTGCTCCCAACGCTTCATCTCACGAATGGCAGTGGCCCAGTGGGGATCAAGGCGGATCAATTCCCCATGAGGGATGCTCAACTTCAAGCACCTAACAGTCAACTGTTTGAGGTTCGGAAATACTCGCTGTAGAGTTGGTAGAAATGTAGCGAGCTCCCTGGTGTTTTTAATATCGTAGAGATCCAACTTCTCCAGGCTGTTCACTACTGCTGGGCCGGACTCACAGGCTGAGAGACAAAGCTTCAAAATGTCGTCAGCGTTTTGATCATAATTTCCGATCAAGAACCGGAGCTCCCTGAGCAGAGGGGCTCTTCCTTCCAGGATCAATGTCAGCAAGGGTCGGGCAAGTGGGTCAACCTTCGGGTCGTCGTTAGAAATGTCCAAACTCAGCGTCCTCAGATTTGGGAAAGATGGGAGAAGGCAGGGGACATAGTCAGCGCCTTCTTCCTCCGTATCGTAGAAAAGGTTCAAGTTTTCCAGGGTTTCACAACACGCAGAGATGGACTCGGACAGACTCTGCATTCAGTAAAAAAAGCAGGATTTTTTTTCAAATATCTTTCTATGCACCAATACGTATTTGAAAAGCCTATATCTACCTTTAACTGATGGTCCAACAGAGTCAAACGATTGGAACGGGACCCGAAAGTCAGATCTTGAATGGCTTGACAGGCACTCAAATCCAACATCATAAAGGTAGCGGGATCCATCACCAATGACCGAAGGTTGGGGACTGCTTTCAATAGGGCAACTGTGACCTTTCGAAGAGTGTGACTATTGGAGCCCACGGCACCATCCTGATTGTTCCCTGTCGGAAAAATGAGGCTCAACTTTGTCAACGCGGGCTTGGTTTGGAATGGGAATTCCTTATCATCATCAGGGGTCATGGGGGAGGACAGCAAGCCAACTTGAACTTCAAGGCGTTGGACGTTGGGACAATGGTTGTCTATGACTTCCATGACTTGTAGTAAGTGACTTGAAGGAGTCTCCAAACTCAGTTCCAGAATCCATTCTCCACGAGCGACACAAATGTCCATTAGATTCTGGACATAAATCAGCAGATTCTGGTTCCTTCCTGAGTCGTCCTGCTGTGCGTGTCTGGGAAGGGGACCATCCGCCTTTATCACACGGCAAAGTCGACGGTCGAGGAGGTTCAGTTCCTCCTCCTCCAGTCGGCGTGGGACGAAGGAAGGCTGCCCTAAAATTCCTATCCGGGCCACATTCAAGGGAGGAGCAGAGCCTTCTTTGCAAGTCAGGACAGATTCATTGAAGGAACGAGACACAAGACGAAGTTTAAACAATTCGGCAGTCGCTTTCTTTTTGTCCTCAGGGGGAAAGACATAAGGATACTGGGAGAGGATTTTGTCCCGTACCTTTAAGGGATTGAAAGAAAAATGATGATAGGATTTAAGTTTGTTATTAGAAAATCGTTTCTTGACTCACTTCTGCAATACCGAAGACACGAGTGACTGGGTCAGCCACATCCGAGACATCTTCTACTTGACCCTGCTGGGGGTTTATGATGATGATATCCGACATTTTTGTTGATGGGTTCCTAAAACATAGGTCACAGAATTATTAATTTAGTCAAAATTAGGTTGATAACAAATATTTAATAAACACGAGTCACATTTTTTTAATTTTTTTACTCAAAAAATTAAACCTTACCTTTTTGACGACGACGACCTGACCCAATGACAATGACGGCTGACCCGAATGGACACCTTTCTTCTTGACTTTCCTGTCCTTTGTCACGTTTTTTCTTCCTCTTCTTTTATTTGACTTTTTTTCTTCTCTCCACTTTTTTGACACGACTTGACTGACTGCCTGCTCAAATGCTACTGCTCCACTTGCTTTGCTGCTGCTCTCTTCTTGTGCATGCGCTATGGCTCTTGGGGGTGGTGCACAAAAACGTCGTTTTTTTCTGTCCTTGTTTTTCTATTTCTTTTCCCTTTTCAATCCTGGCAGGGTATGTCATGTAAGGACAGCTCCCTTCTCCATTAGCCCTTATCTGACCTTGAAGTTGGGGATGATGAGACCCCTGGATGCACCCGAGTGTGAATGGATGATGGATGGATGGGAGAGGGAATGCCAGAGACACAACCTCAAGGTAGGAAGGAGTACTCGAAATAGCTGCTGTATCTACTTGACGGATTGCTTCCCCTTTAAGAACGTCAGGTACCTTCCAACGCACCAAGAGCCAAGCTAGCATCGTCTTCTCAAGAAGAAAGAGTTGCAAAGGAAAAATATGTCGAGTTTGCAAAATACTCTTAACGACAGACCTATGTACTCGCAAGCCCACTCCCACCCTGACCCAAACAAACGTTGCTACGTGGCCTACATCTGTCCCTCCTGTGGAAGGGTCTTGTTAGACAAAAAGGGACTACTGAATCACTTGAGAATCCTACACCAAAAGAAGGGAACCATCCAGTGCCAGTTTTGTGGGAAGCTGGTGCCCAGGGGGACTGATATGAAGTTCCATGTCCTCGCAAGGCACGCCCCCCTCGAAGAACAGAGGGCTTGTTGCAGAGAGTTGTTGATGAGGACTGGCTCATGTTGCGAGGGTCACAGCAGGGATACAGAGATTTTGGGAATGAGGGACTGTAAGTGACGTCAACAATCTCACACTCATTTCTGGGTTTTCATCAAAGTTCTGTCTTCTTTTTCTTCATCTATGTACCGTATTGGTTCGAATGTAAACCGCGCCCTATTGTAAGCCGCACCCCCTTTTTTGGGCCGAAAAATGTGTATTTTATTTTGTTACCGAATCTAAGCCGCATTGAAGTTTTCGAAAGAAAGTACTGTCAAAGGGCCGTTAAGGACCCTGAGGAAGGTGTGTTAAGGACCCTGCAAAGGGGCGTTTAGGACTCTTGACTTAGATGCGGCTTAGATTCGCATCCAAAACGACATTTCGATTCTAAGCCGCACCCCTGTTTTTTGGCTCAAAATTGTGCATAAAAAGTGCGGCTTAGATTCGAGCCAATACGGTATATATTTAATGAATTGGTGTCATCCGTATATTGACAAATTAAATCACAGAAGTCCATTCTACGAAAGCAAATGACGAGTTTATTTAAAAGTTGCATTTACTGTTTTGTCATTAATATAAGTTTGTACAATCAATTGAAGTCTCCTCTGAACTTTAAATCATTAATCGATTTGTATAATTTCATCATCGGTGGGACCAATATCATCATCGTCGCCGTCATCGTCATCATCATCGGTTGGACCATTGTTTCCAGTCTCATGGAACTTAATGGGGAGATGATTTTCATTGACGAAGGACGCCAGTCGTTCCATGATGTCGCGGCTGGGAGGCATCTAAATAAGTGAAGCAACAAATGTCATCATGTCAAAGGACAAAGATAGCATTTACTTACGATAATATTGTGGAAATCAACGTCCTTCATGTGACCCATCCACATGAGCCTAGTTTTCAATTCCTCAAGTTGTTCATTCCCAAACTGCTCTTCAAGATCCTCTATCATACCATCCTCATGTGTGTCTTTGGTTACGGAACCAAAGGTGAAAGACTTCAATTCTAGAAAGAGAGAAGTGGCAATAGCAGATCTAACCCAAAAATTAAGCCTTACCCCAGCTTCTAAAGAATCCTTCTCCCAACATTCCAAGGACTTTGGTGAGTTGAAAAATATTGATTGAAGCAGAAGTAAACATCAACGTAACATCTTTCAATTGCTTCCAACGCCTCAGCTCACGAAAGGCAGTGGCCAAGTAGGGATCCAGAAGGGTCGAATCCCCAAGAGAGATGATACTCAACATCAAGCACCTAACCTTCAACTGTTGTAGGTTGGGAAATGCTCCCTGTAGAGTTTGTAGCATGGGAGGGAGCTCGCTAAGGTTCGTAATGTGGCAGAGATCAAAAGTCTCCAGGGTGTTTACCACAGGATCGGACTGAAGGGCTGACGAGCAAAGCTTCAATATCTGATCAGCGTCCAGGACACCATTTCGGACCCAAAACCGAAGCCCCCTGAGCAGAGGGGCTCTTCCTTCCAGGATCATTGTCAAGAGGGGTCGGGCAAATGGATCAAAGTCCGCCAACTCGCCACGAATGTCCAAACTCAGCGTCCTCAGATTTGGGAAAGATGCTGGGACAGGGCAGGGGACATAGCCTTCCTCGTTCCCCTCCATTTCGTAGACAAGGTTTAAGTTCTTCAGGCTTTCGGAACACGCAGAGATCAACTCGGATAGACTCTGCGTAAGTCAAAAAAACTTTGTCAATGGTAGCCTCTCTACGAAAGGTTTACATACCCGCAAGTGACTATCGCCAAGAGTAGCATTGAAACGCAAATCCAGATCTTGAATGACTGCACAGGCACTCAAATCCATCATCATAAAGTGAGGGGAAACTATCTCCAATGACCGAAGATTGGGGACTGATTTCAATAGGGCATCTGCCACCCTTCGTGGAGTGTGACTATAGGGACCAACATCCTCACCATCTCCACTTCCGTCTGACCCGAAAAACATTAGGCTCAACTTTGTCAATGCGGGTTTGGTTTGGAATGGGAACTCATCATCATCATTATCATGTGAGACAGTCGTAGGGGAGGGAGGCAAATATAAAGACAAGTTGACATCAATGTCAAGGTGTTGGATATTGGGACAATGGTTATCAATGGCTCCCAATACTGGGCGTAAGAGTTCTGCAGTAGTTTCCCAACTCAGTTCTTGAATCCACTCTCCACGAGCGACACAAATGTCCATTAGATTCTGGGCACAAATTCGTAGATGTGACGACAGTAGACCGTGGTTCCCTCCTAAGGGCTCAACTGCCTCTTCGGGGCCGTCCGCTTTTACCAGACGGCAAAGGCGAGTGTCCAGAAGGTTCAGTTCCTCCTCCTGAAGCCGGCGTGGGATGAAGGAATCATTTGAAGCAGGCTGCTCAAACAATCCTATTTGGGCCACGTTCAAGGGACGAACAACGCCTTCGTTGCAAGTCAGGACCGAGCTTCATTGAAGGACCGAGACACGAGACGAAGTTTAAACAGTTCCACAGTCGCCTGGTTGTCATCCTCTGGGCAACAGTCGTCATAATAATGAGAGATTATTTTGTCCAGCAACTGGAAAGAATTAAGAAAATGACAATGATAGGATTTAGAATGTTGTAAGTCTTTTAAAAAGATAACCATGAAATAATGAGTCTTTGTTTACCTCTGGAATAGCCAAGGCAAGAGATACTGGGTCAGCCTCAACTAAGACATCCTCTTCCTGACCCGAGGAGGGGGGGTTATTAATATCCGATATTTCTGTTGATGGGTTCTTTTAAAACAACCGTATTTCTTTTTCTGAATATATTTACGGACAACAATCCCAAAACCAAAATATTTATTAAATTCAAAAAATCGGGCAAAAAGAAGAGAGAAAGGCTAAAAAGTCAGCTGTGTTTTGTTTACATCCCTTTTCGTATCTGTAAAAAAATTGATTTTTTGATATTTAAAAAACCATGTTCTCTTCTCGACTGGCCCGTCAACTGATGTCACGGGAGGGGCCAAGGGTCTTCATTTCTGGGTCAGACGTCATCATCCCTCCCTCTTCAGAAGCACCCTTTGACCATCCTTGCCTCATTTGTGGGAACAAAGTTGATAAATCAGTTGGAAAGGATGGGGACATTGTTCCTCCAGAACAGGAGGACTTCCTTCGGTCTTCGGTACTACAACTATCGTCTGTAACTAATTGTCCTCACACCGATGATAATGGTAGTGGGAGGACCATCCTGTCTTTCTGTCCCTTGTGCTCCTACTCTGTGAAAAGGTTGCTAAGGCTTAGCGAAGAGATGGAGGACATCATTGCCAAGGTTCAAGGCAGTGCTCAAATTACGACGAGGTAAAAATGAAGGTAACTTTTTTTATTATTGTCAACTAAAGCTTTGTAATTATATATTTGTCATCTTTCTCTTTAGTGGAGACCAAGGCTAAGGCCCCGCCCCCCGGTCTGGACGAGGAAGAAGTTAACGAAGACGACTACGGTTTTGACATTGTGGCAGAAAGTGACTCCACTTGCCTTGAGACTCAAGAATCTGAAACAAAACCAGACTTTGCTCATAGTGGTGGCGACATCATTGACGACCCTGTGGATGAGTTGCCAACTAACTTTAAGAAGGGGGCAAAGGAATCTACAAAATCAAGGTTGGTATTTCCAATAAGAAAACCACTAATAAATTTAATGGTTTGATGACTATTTTATACTGACTGTAGGGTACGAAGGAAGGGAGATGTTGTGATGGTAAGGGTCGTCAATAATGATAATCCTGTCGAGATAAAGCGTTTGGAAAGGACGAAGCAACCCATGGCAGGCATCTCAAGGTAATCCCTCTGTTACAAATAGTCAGTTAATTATGCTAATTAATTTCCTAATTCTTCTACAGGATAAGGACCACAGGGGCATTGGCTCCCACGGAATGTGGCACGTGTCATGAAATCTTTTCAGATAAACGGGCCTTGAAAAAGCATTTACTACCCACTACCACGACAACGAGTGGTTCTCCTTGTTATATTTCAATCACGACGACGTCTCAACTTGCCTCAAGTTGTTGTTGAGAAGATGTTATTGTTTACTATTGCCTAACCTAGAGATTGCCTTATTGTTTATGCTCTCAACTTGGTGGTTGAGGTTAAGGTCAGAGTTGTCGTCACAAAAGTAAATATGGAAGAATGTGACTTATGATGATTATTATTTAGAAGTAAGGTCAATGTAGAGTTCTCTTGTGAACTCATAGAGAAAATAAGTTTTAGTCTTGTTCGAGCTTTTAAACCCAGAACTTGAATAAACTTGAAATTACAAAGATCTGACCAATTCTTACAACACTCCTCTAGACTTTGACTTCATTGTAGCGAACAACGCCAATCCTATTGAAGCCAGCAATTCAACAATGTCAGTTTTAATTAAGTTTTATATATTACGCCGTCGAAGTCTGTAACATTTGATGTATTTACACACATTTTTCAGTCCACCACACAAACCCCCATTTCGATGTGAAATCTGTGACTGTATTCCAAAACAAGACACTCATTGGGCGACACTATACCACCGTTGGTCACCGTCACCAGAAGAGGAGGAAACTGGAACTGGCTTCAAAAGCACCGTCTCAAGAAGGAAGCGTTACCAAGGAAAACATCTGTCCATTTTGCAACATGCTCCTAACAACAGACCTATACTTGCAAGCCCACTCCCACCCTGACCCAAACAACCGTTGCTACGTGGCCTACGTCTGTCCCATGTGTGGAAGGGTCCTGTCAGATAAAAAGGGACTCCTGAATCACGTGAGAATCCTACACCAAAAGAAGGAAACCATCCAATGCCAGTTTTGTGGGAAACTGGTGTCCAAGGCGACTGATTTGAGGTTACATGTCCTCGCAAGGCACGCCCCTCTTGAAGAGCAGAGGACTTGCCCCACATGTGGTCAAGTCTTTGCAGACCTGAGTGAGAGACTGAACCATGAGAGAGTGGTTCACATTGGGGGACTTTCTACGCAATGCTACTTCTGTGGGAAGACCATGAGGGGTCATGGAGCTCTGAGACGCATATAAGGAAGCATAGTCTGGAGCGACCATACTTTTGTGATTGATGTGGGAAGGATTTTGTGGATTCTGCAAGATTGAAGGAGCGTGGAGCCAAGGGATGTTGGAAAAGTGGGATTTAGGAACGGCACTTTTTTTAACGAAAAGTCCAAAGTATAAGAAAAACTAAGGATTATTCAACACGAAGAATGGGACTAATTTTTGGAGCATCGTTTCTTCTCATGAACTAAATTGTAAAGATTTGTAGTTTATTTTTTTCTAACAAGTGTTAGGTATACCTAAAAATGTCTGTTGTTGTAAAAGACTTTCTAATTAATAAATGTTACAGTTGTTATCTTTGATAAACAAGAGAACTTGAACTTATCATTTGATAATGCATTAATTAACGATTGTACGATCATAAAGAATTTCTCAGAAAAAACAACGTAGATGGTTTAAGTAGTATGAGAATTGAAAAGAATAAATACAACTGAATTGAACAGAGCCCTGTGGACTTCACTCCAACTTCATTCTACGATAAAAGTCAATCCCTTTCCCTCTAACCAACTCCAGGAACGGTAGGCACCTCTGTCAAGTGGAAATTCACCACCAAATAAAAACTGTAATACTGACTTAGTTTATGAGACATACCTCAATCTCTGGATCTTCATCACGTCCCTGGAACCAAATTTCTTTCAGAGTCTCCATCCTCGCTAGGGCATGATAAAATACCAACTTCGTGAAGATCTTTATATGTTCATAGTTGGTGGCTTTAATCTCCAGAGTTCTGAGAGCTAGGAAATGTGACAACGGCTTAAGTATCTTAAACAAAGGATTCCATTGTGAGAATAATTTAGATACGTTTGTTTACCCGTTAGGTTGGCCAATCCAATATCGAAGGCCGCTTGATTTCCTCCTATCATCCCTGGAGCA
>JAQGCL010000852.1:0-10873 GCA_034699605.1 Isotomiella paraminor
AATCCAATTTTACACAAGTTGTGAGGGATCAGTACTTCAGAAAGCCCAAGTAGACAATTTTTTATGGCAGTAGGACAGAAGGCTACCCCACGGTACACAATTTTAAATTAAAAGCCAGCACACGAATTGAGAAGGGATGAGGATGATGGTGTGGGATGATGATGATTGTATGATTATACGCAAAGCAGTTCTACATTACACGTACTCACTATGCAACACACTCATGACTGCTAAAGCAGTGTGTTGCATAGTGTGTCTGTGTGCATTGTACATCGCTTTGTGTATAACCATATCATCACCATGATCCTTTCCCACCATATCTCACCATGCATATTCGCTCAATTGGTCTCCTCCACTGCTGTACCCTATAGGCTACACACTGTCGCATCGCACTCTTGGCACAGATGGGTCACGAAGCAAATAACATTACATGCCTCTTTCTCGCACGTATTTTTCTGGATGGAAAGAATTAAAGCGGTTGGTCCTGTATTACTTTGTGTTTAAATGCCTAAGAAACGAAGTTGCTTTTGTTTTTGATTTCAAAGGTCGTTAAAGGAACGTTTGTCCACATGTGCTCATCGTTTGATAATTTATCTTTTATCTTAAACAATGCGAAGAAAACAAAGAAGTGTTGCAGGGTCGCACGGAGTAAGGAGCGACAGAGGATCAGAAGGCTAACCAATCAGTACGAGAACAGGAAAGAAGGGCAAAAGTAACGAGGTCCCACGTCTAACTTTATCCAATAGATTAGACTTTCCCCACACCCCTCCGGACCTGCAGGTTAGTTTAGGCACTTCGCTTTCATTTATCATCGACCGAGCAAAATGGACAAATTGAAATGGTACACACAAGGGGAGCCCCATGACAATTTTTCCTGATTTAGCTGATTTTTGTTTACACTGTGGGAAGAAACCCTTCTCTTACCTCAATGATTCGCTTAGGGGAAAGACTGTTTTTCCGAAAATGATTAGCTAACAGAATTAGCTGAATCGCGGCAAACTATCACGGGGCCTCCATTGTAAGTGCAACAAAGGGTAATCATAAAACGGTCTTTATGTGGCAGGATATATCTCAATTTGAGGAGAGGCTGGTAGCCGCGAGAGTGCCGTTTATGCAGATTCGACTTCTTGGAGCAGAGCGACTTTGACTGTGAGGAAATGTTGTCAACGTTGAGAATGACTTGGACGTTTGTGCAAAAGTTTTGCCCCGCAAATTCAACGACACTTCCATTGCCACAGTTGATCTAATGCGAAGGATGAATTACCGTCATCCCTACATGTCTGCCTCCATCAGGCCTTCAAAGGTGTATAAAGCAGCGCAATACCTCCTGAAACCTGACCTAGATATCCTGACCTTGGAATCAAGGAATGCCGTGATTGCGGCAACGGTTCTCCGACAGTATGCTTCCTCCTCACAATCGTATTTTCAACATTAAAATCCTCTTCATATTGTAGAAGATGAAATGGTGTTTGCAACATCCATGGATGATCTCCCTCGACGCTCAACAGAGGACGGCGTCCCTCTTCAAAGTGAGCATGAATACACTTACTTTGTCTGATTTAATAAATTGTCGCTATGAGATACCTCCTTTACTGCTTGACAGCAATTATTGATCATGACGATGACTATGATATTTTATATTCCCCCATTTATTTAGCCACAAGACAATAGAAAATAGATCCTTCTCTAGAATGCAATCAAACCTCAGGGATTTCATAGTAATTAAATCAGGGGAGGAATGAATGTTTTGAGGGACGTGAGTCCCAAGTGAGTGAGAAGCTGAATGAATGAACGGGCTGAAGGATTCCCTTTTTTCTCAGTCTGCAAAAAATAACGAAACTGTAAAATTCCACAACCTCTGCCTGCATTCCTTTTCTGTATATTCACATCTAATCATTGGTTCGTGGAACATCTAAATTATGATTCTTACATTAATGCATATCATACAATTATTTCCTTTTTTTTTGGTGAGGATGGTAAGGAAATGACGAGCAATCGGTTGAAGGAGTTCTTGGTGTTAGGGATTGATAATCTGTTTACAAAGGTGATCAGACGGAAGAGACGGGACTCTGTGTGGCTTGACATTGACACACACGAGTGAGCGGGGAGACTGCCTGATACTGGAATTATATAGTACTGGGAGAATGCAACCACCACATTGACAACGATTCGAGTCAGTGCTTGAGCGAAGAATGAAAGCGTTGATGCAATGACGCAAATGTGGCAAATGCAGTTAACATAAGTGGAAATATTTCTGCAATTGCTGTCATTCTACCTGCCTCAAGCCTGACGTCTACAGTACTGTTTCTAATGGAATATATCCACGGTTTTCCAGAATGAAGGGTGGTTTCGTCTTTTACATTGATAAACAGGTGCAAGATTTGCAAATTTGCTTATTCCGTTTACGGCAAACAATTGGTGGGCTGAAGAAAGTCTGAAGTCGGTTCAGCAAACAGAATGTCTCACAAAATCAATACCCATCGTTTTTTGTTGCCAATGCCGATGGAAGCCGATGTCGGTAAGCGGCATGAATGCATTCCTTCTTTTTGGTCGCTAATTAAATCAGGGAAGTTACAGTTACAAAATTAATTGCTACCTTTGGATCAATAAACCGAAACCTGATTTTGTGAAATGCTCGCAATAATGTACAATTAATCTCGTGTACGCCACATCGACACTTTACTATACATCGTAACAAAGCGTTTAGGTGAGGATTCAACAATGCGTTCGATAATCTCTTATCTAATCTCTAAACGGACGGGTAATACTAAAATCTATCTACACAATATTAATTTTTTACATAGATTTACCTATCTAAATTTTACATTCAATGTTTCATATCTCCAAAAGTCACCTTTACATCGAGACATTGGCACAGAGGAATGCTCTCAATACATTTCTTGATTAATGTCTTATTCAAAGGCTTGCCTGTTGACTTTTTAACCTTCATTTTCACTTTCAGAAGTTTTGGGGTATCATTCTCCTTTTTATTCCAGAGCCATCTGGCAGCCCCTCCGTTCCACCATCCATCTAGTTTGGGTTCTTCCCGTTTCAAGACAATGTCGGCAACACCGGGAATTCCTGCGGCTTTTATAATTACTTGAACAATTTGTTCATCAATCCCTCTTTCGGGAAAGTTATGCCAATACATCGTCAATTTGTGAGCAAACAAGTTGTCGCGAATGCGATGAATGCCTGCAGTCCATTGCAGGAACTTTGCTTCAAAATCCGGCATCGGTTCACCTCGATTAATCGAATCTGTAAAATTAAGTTGGACGCTAGCAGCTGGGGGGCAGCTACCTGAACATATTGTGTACTACCTGGATAACGATTCTCTTCACTCAGGTACTGTTGGCTTGGCTGAGTTGGAAACATGGATTGATATTGCTGCGGTTCAGCGATTCTAAGGTGAGAGTTCTGCATTTGGACATGTGGAGTCACAAAAGCATCCGGGGCAGCTTGAAACACTACCACTGTGGCGGGCCCATATACCGAAGATAAGTGGTCTATTGACAAAATATACAACTCATTGCATCATCTGCAAAATTGTTTCGTGTCATGTATATTGAGTACCACAAACTGCAATCAATTCCATGCCTTTCATTACTTCAACAAGTGCAGAAATGGTAGCTTTATCCCCGTTCTTGCTCACCCAGGCATCAAGAATGTACTTCAGCATTTCGGTTGGGCTGAACCCCAGACGTTTCCCAATTTCGACATCCACGCAAAGACTGCCACACAGCTGATCTATCTTGTATTTAACGAGGTATTCATCGCTGGCTAAGACATTGGCCACCCGGAATGTGTCCACCACTATTGTCAGACAAAATTTTGTCATTACTACATCACGTTATACTGTAACGATCGAATGTGGCCCTTCATCCCTAGTACTCCCAAGAGTCTACCACCTCTGGTACTCTGGTTTGGAAACTCCAAAATCACCCCCACATATACCCTTGTTATTTATGTAATTCAAAGTTACGATGCTGCTGAAGCGATTATATGTCGAATCAAATACTTTCAGTTCTTTTCATCTAACAGGTTTTTGGCAATGGCGCAGTCTTCAAAAAAATACTATGGATTATTCAATCACAGATAGTGGATCCGGTGTTAGTTTAGCCATACGAACCTTTGTTCGCCATGTTACAAATGTGGATCACATCTAAAAGGACGAAATACGCCCTTCACCGTTCGCTTTGGTTTAATTAAAATCGGCCAGGATTCAGAATTCCCCTTTGCTGACATTATCCAAGGAATGTTACTTACCTTGTACACTCAAGTTTATGGCTGGACAAGCCGTTAAGTCAGCAGGCTCCATTTTGTCACACATCAGTGGTTTTGGTGCATTGTAGGATAGCTGAAAATCGTCCATAAATCTCATCCTTTCATGGGTCGTGCGCATGGTCATGCTAATGATCGCTGCTTTAATTCCAGTAAAAGCGGAATGCTCATTTATTCTGTTGTAGTCTTGGTCATTTTTCAAAGCGTCAAACATAGCTCCTCTTGTGGTGCATGGGATCAACTGAGCCACCTCCCAAGCCACCAATCCGAAAGAGTAGATGTCACATTGATGCCCATATTTTCCACACAGAACTTCCGGAGCCCTGTAGTCTGGCGTCCCTACTTGTGATGTCAGAGTTGCCAATTGAGTTCCTTTGTTGCAAAAGAGACGACACTGACCAAAATCTCCCACTTTGAGCGGGAATGCGTACTCATGGTGAGTTTGGGAGCAAGAAAACATGGTGTTTTCTGGTTTTATGTCTCTGTGTATAATGTTGTTCTTGTGCAGGAATTTTATGCCTTCAGAGAAATTCCGTAGAATGTTGAATTGAGCGTGATGTAGTTCATCTGGATTCAATTCATGGGTTGATTCGTCACAAAGCCAATGTCGCAATGTGTTCCCGCAAAGTTCCATTTGAAATAAGATTACGCGTAGTGATCCATGGCGTTTTGCCTTAGCTGAAACAAGCGTTTAATGTATTCATTAATTTTGATAACTTTTTTCCAAATGATACGTTATGAACGAATTCCCGGTCAGAAGGTTCACCGAGGCAGGAGACTGACTACTCTGACAAACAACATATTACGTCAAAACTAAGTTGCTTAGGAACGTATAACAACGATTCCTCTGTCAACGCATAACACAATAAATACATAAAGATATTTATTTTGACACGAGGCTACGAGTCGAGGTTGATTGGCTCAACGGAAAGGCAATTGTCTTAGGTAGCTTATACACCTTTAATAAAATCTGTAAATCAATACCTAATATCGTGGCTCGACGGTCGTGTTGGTCTTCGGTTTCAGCTAAAGTCGGGCTCCATAACTCTTCTAATGCGCCATGGGTGTACCACTTTTCGACGACATCATGTACCCTGACAATGTTCCTATGGCCCGGGAGTTGACGTGTCAGTTGTGACTCCCGATCCAGCTCTAATTGTTCTTTCTTGCTGAGAGTACCATCTTTAAGCACTAATTTTACCGCATAATGCCGATTTGGAGTTTCGCTTTGAGCCGCAAAGACAATACCAAATGAACCTAGCCCCAAGCAAGTTTGGAATGAAATACCTTTTGCGAAATTGTTGTCCATGATACAAAATAAAAAGTACTCATAACGGTAAAGGATTTGTAATATTAAATTTAATAATGCAAAATGTGTCGTACTATCTTATCTTTTGAAGTTTTGCCAAAGTTTGTTTAAAACTGATAAGTGTATTTATTACAATGTAAATGAGCCAAATCAAGCGTACGGAGAAAGATTGTTGGTAAAATCCCTATTCATAATATTCAATAAATTATGCTGCTGAGTGTGGTATAATAAGTTTCAGAACTTTGCAAAATGTCCAGCCTTGTCATATCTTATCGTTTGAAGTGCAGTAAAAGTTTGCATTTTTTAATACTGATAAGTGTAGCGACTCACTATTTGACGTTATTTCTCAGTTGCGTCGCAGTAACACGTAGGTAAAAGATGAGTCATCAGTACAAAAATGAACAAAACGTTGAATGCTTTGGCTCGATTCCTCAATACACACGCGTTGTAGAGGTTTCAAATGTATGCATTATATATTTTCTATGGCTTGAGAAAAAATGAATTGAAGCCTACCCTAATCTGATGAGGGCATGAAGTTGACACGTTCCATTGCTGCAGCAAAATAATGTTTTCCATTGGTTGTTCTACTGAAGTAAATATTACACAGCACTAAACGTTCCGTTTTAAGCGTTGAGGATTCAAATATGGAATCGTCTATCTACCACTTGACCACCGAGGGTACAAGACGAGAAGCGGTGTCGACTATTACATGGCTCTAATCCATCCGGCACAATTGGCGTTCCTTTATCTATGGAGTTGTGCCAACCATGTATTCTAACCATATTTCGCTTCAACTTTTTTTCCCCCTATTATTATTATCTGTCTCGATCATCATGTCTATGCTTTATACGTCAAACAATGCTACTCTCTTTTTTGTGAACAATGATAGAGAAATTCTCATAATATTAAAATTACTGTTATTTTTTTAAATCTTTTCTGTATGTGAAATAAATTTGCAAATGTCACTTGAGGAGATTCCATTATAAGTTGAACTGAATTGGTTTAGATGATATAAAGCATGGCATTTGGATTTGGAGCATGCCTCTTTTCAATCCAAGTTCTAATCAGGTATAGCCATCATGATGGTTCGTAGTTAGTTGCTTTACAACTCTTACAAGGGAACCTCAAATTGTGACAAATAAACCTCAAATTAAATTATGAGAAATTCTGAGATTTTTGTTGCGAAGATACGAATTAATGTTCCAACAGTAAAAATTATTGTCGACATTATTGCGACGGTGGTTATTCTGCGACAAAAGGTCCGCCAAGGAAAATTCAAACTTACAAAAATTTTCGTGATATAGCCTTGATCATGGTTGGACAAAATGTAACCTTCTTAACTTGATTAATAATTAATTATTGTCTCATGTTTTGGGGATAAATTTGGTATGCTTTTGTCTTTCCCGGCAAGCCGTGATCCATTATGAGATCAAGGATTTCGTAGGCTTATACCTGGCATTGCATGTAAATGGATTTCGTATTATACTGGCGGCCTGGTTCTTCCCTCTTCGCCACGGTCGGCGGCAGGGTGTCCTTTGGAGTCCGGCTGCAGTCAACAGAATCCAACAAATGTCCAATACCTCCTTGTCCGACCCAATGGAAGGATTTGAGTTGGGAAGCTTAAGTTGGAAATGACAAGGTCGTACACGCATAATGCGTCGTTGACGCGTGGGGTGCAGTACATTGCACTAGTGTCAAAGACATCGTCTTTAAAGACAGAAGTACCATTCACCTTGAACCCAAAATGTAAGGCAAATAATTTTTGTCTCACCTTCGCTAAGTTTCTCCTTCTCCGTTTCTTTAATCTACCTGCTGCTTAAAACCGGACTGTAGTTTATTTGAAACTATCGCCTTGACGTTGAACGGCTCAGATGCGGTATGTATTAGGTGTGTTTACAAATATATTGAGCTGGACGGACGGTGTTAATTTTGAGTGTTTGGGGGAAAATGGGCGTTGATTATCAATTTAATTCCTTTTTGGTGCCACTAGGGTGTCAGGAACGTTCCAAAAGTCATAAATTTATTACTACAAACGACTTGCCGCCTCGCTGTGGGTACTCCAGAATCACCCCGAAATGTTCCCTTGTAAGCGAAATCATGTTTGTGCTGCACCATCAATAGTAAATCAGAGCAGGATTCAACTTTTTCAAGCAATGGAACATATGTAATGTTCACATTTGAAACAGGGCACGTGGATTGCATAATTCAGGGAAAACGTTTATTCATATTTCAACGGATGACTCATGTTTTATCTGTACCGCGACGTGTTACTGCGACGCAACTGAGATAAGCCATCAAATCATTACTACTCTTATCGGTATTAAACATTGCCAAATTTTATGGTACTTCAAACAATGAGAATGACGAGGTTGGACATTTTGCAATGTTAACTTGAATATCATAAAAGTTTTACCACACCCACAATCAGCACCATCATTTATTTCATATAATGGATTGCCATTGTAGAAAAAAACTTTCCCTTCGACCTTGCTTGGGTCTAGGCTCATTTGGAATTGTGTTTTTGGCCAACAATCAACCTAGAAAAGAGCAGTACGCGGTGCAATTAGTGTGTAAATATGTCAGTCTCAGTCAGAAGGACCAGGCCGAGCTGGATCGTGAGTCGATATTGACCCGTTATCTTCCACATCACATGAACGTGGTGAGGGTGTTTGATGTCTTCGAGCGGTCGTACACCATTGTTGAGTTGGAAGAACTATGGAGCCCGACTTTGGCAAGCAATGAAGACCAGCACGACCGTCAAGACATGATTATAGGTATTTGATTTACTTGTCTCAAATAAACCTTGGTTTATAAACCATGGCCGGAAATATAAAAAACCATACTGAGCGGAAACTAAAATCGTCTAATCTTCATTTCAATATATTGCTTGTTTTTAAAGAATTCTCTCCGCCCAATTCAAACTCATAACTAATTTGAAATAGGAAAATAAATGTCTTCGACTTCGACTTAGGGAAACCATCTGATCAAATTTCTGAATGCACTATTGGTTTCCAAAAGTTTTTATAATTAATGTCTTGGAAAACATGTTGGTTTCAGCAAAGGCGAAGCGTCATGGGGCAGTACCCATAATTTTATTTCAAATGGAGGTTTGCAGGGACCTTACGATGCGGGATTGGCTGCGTGACGATACCACACATAAAATGGAGACCCAGCAACTGCATCTCGTACAATTCAACATTTTAAGCTGCATTCAACATTTTAAACATTTCTCCCTACTTACAACAGCAGGACCATGGCGGAAAGTTACGAACGATCACTAGGTTTCATATACACGTACACATTCTCTACGCACGTATACATGTCACGGCTCTCCTTCAAACAGCAGAAGGTCACTGATTCAGTGAACAAGAGGACACCTAAAATAATTAGAAAAAACGTCGCAGTGTCCCACTCAAACTCAAACCACTTCTTACGATTTTCTCTCTTTGTCTTCTTTCTGCTGCTGAAATAACCTCTTGTTTGTTGGTCAAACCAATGCATTCTCACTGGCGATAGCTTCATTCTTCTTTTACATAAAGGATTATTGTTTCTTAGCATTGACATCTTGGGACAGTTTGACACGGCGAAAATGATACGTACAAGCCTGTGAGAACTTTGTAGTCGCCCTTTTCTTCTTCTGAATCAATTGGAAGTCAATGTCCAACTTGCAAGGATCATCCTCCTCTTCAAAGTCGTCAACTGAAATTCCAGATGACCCCAATTGTTGTCCTGGTCTTGTGTCAATGTACTTCACCCTAAGGGCATCTAAAGATTTCATTCGGTCCGTTATCCCACGCATTCTCATGGTGATTATCGTATTCTTCATTCCAGAAAAAGCAGGATGTTCTTTAATGGGATTATGGTCCCGATCATTCACTAAAGCATCGAACAGGTATCTTCTTGACTCGCTAGGGATCAGCTGAATCACCTCCCAAGTGACCAACCCCAAAGAGTAGATATCGTATTGCTTCCCATATTCACTTCTATCCACTTAAGGGACCCTGTAGGTCTAATGTCCCTACCCTAATGAAGTCTAAAGTTAATGATGACGTTTTTGTTCCTGTCGTGTGGCAAATTCGACAAAGGCCGAAATTCACTATTTTGAGTGGAAATTCGTAACCAGGTCAGGTGATGGGTAAGAGAACATTGCATTTTCCGATTTCATGTCCCGAGGTATAATATAGTTTGAGTGAAGGAACCGAATCCCCTCAGAAATGTCCTGTACAATCTTGAGTTCGACGGACTGTAAGTCATGTGCCTCTAAGTGTTACTTCGTCTCGTAGCCAGTGCCTCAAAGTTTCACCACATATCTTGTTGAAATAAAATTAGCTTTCCCGTGCCATGGCGTTTATCCTTTGCCGTCTGAAATATTCTGTGTCTTTTTTTAGTTGAGTAACAGACTGACCAAAAAGAAGGTGAGTGAGTCCAGTTACCTTCCTGTCCATCTCTCCCTCCCTCCTCTTGACGATTGAATGGAAAAATGCATTTCCGATTTCGGATTTCTATGTAAGATTTCTAACGGATATTTGACCATTTGATAAATTGAGGGGACATGGTTTTCAACCTAACCATCATAATGGCACAAACCGATGCCCTTACCATCCATGGTTTTAGATGGGTCCACACGGTTTTCTACCACCTCCTGCAGGAGGACATAATGACAACAGCCCAATGGGCAGTGGAACTATGTCAATATGGGAAACCGCCTGCCAGTAACTACTGACGGAGACCATTCCAACCAATACACCAGGCACACTAAAACGCTGAATTATCGGAGACAGTACTACATTTAAAAGGCTAACAAAGGTTCGCCTGTACAGATGACACAATAACAACGTGGAGGATGGTTCAATCAGGAAGAGGTGACAACGGACGTACATGTGCAGCTTCCAACGGAAAACTGCCACCGACTTCGAATACCCTCAACAGCGAATCAACTTTCATCCACTTCCAGTTAAAGAAATGACAGACGGAGAGTGTTTGTCCCAGTTAGGATAAGCTACTGGATTTAATTCTGATACAAGGAAACATTTCTACAGGAGCCCTATTACTATGTTTTATAATTATCGTATTGACAGCTCTAACATCAAGTTCCAATCAGCCAAACGTGTATCTTCCCGGTGCGTATGACGCGCATTTGAAAATGGAATTCTCTATAGCATAGGAGCCACAGAGGAGGACAAATTGCTCCACGGCATGGCAACTGCCGTTACTGGCAACAGTCATGGTTCGAGTTTGCATCTGGGCCTCCTGGATCAAGGTTGAATACGAGCGCCCCTCCAC
>JAQGCL010000853.1:0-10871 GCA_034699605.1 Isotomiella paraminor
ATTGCTAATTGAATATAATTGAAACTGGTCCACATAATAAATACGTAATAATAGTGCATCATTTAAACTAGAAGAAAAAGGCACTGCTGGCACAAACTAATAGAGATTTCATCACATCACTGTCAATGATTTGCAAGTGTAATTTGAATTTGAAAATACAAGTTTGGCAACATGTAATGATGACCAATCTAATTCAATAAGAATGGCCATGGCTTACAAACGGAAATGCTTCCGCACACGCGTGTTCCTTCAACTTTTTGAAATCCAAGTCCTTAAATGAATTTTTGTACTTTCATTTTCAGGTTCCTCCACTTCAAGAATTTCCAGAGGAAGTGATTCGTCAAGTGATTTTGAAGCTAAGTTGTGATAAAGACATCGAAGCATTGGCCAACTCGAATCTCCTCTTTGGTCGGATTTCCGATGAGAATAGAGTTTGGAGACAGTTATGCAACTACCACTTCAGCCCACAGCAAATCCAACTAATTCATGACCAGCTCATCATCAAACTTCAAGACCAGAAGAAGAACAGGCCCAACTGGAATAGCCGCTATCATCGTCATCATCGCCATTTCAGAAATGCTAATAATCATCAGTCAGACACCGAAACCGATATTACAGAAAACAATGAGGCTGACGACAACTCAAACGTCGTGGTTGGGGAGAATGAGGAGTACATTTGTCATCCCCACTGGAAACTTAAATTCAAGGCTCTGAAGCGTCGGTATGGATTGTCAAAAGAGGAGTACGCAGAGGAACTGAATTTGTGCAAGTCTTGCGGAGTCCTCTTTTGGTCTGGGAAGGAGGAACATTATCCTCATCACGACTGCAATTTTGGTTTCCCAATCCTGACCCCTGTCAAACCTGGAGACTTTATCAAATATTTTTGTGTCTAAATGTAATTTTGTCTAATCGTAAGTAATGTGTCTAATTGAACCTTTTAAGTTCCTTGTCCGTCTATGTCTATACACCTTATGCAATTTTGACTAGTGTGTGAATTGTGATATATATTCGTGAAAACGTAAATGGTTACTTAAGATCGTTGTTATAGTGGCCAATGATTAGGTAAACTATAGTTTCCTGAATGGTCGAAGGGATTGCATTTAATGAAGCGGAGAATTTTATTTCGGTCATAGCATAGCCATGTAATTTGTGACGATTGAATTACCAGACTCCATTTAGAATTCCAGTTTTACTCACACTCGGTTTCCCTCAAGAGAAGCAAGTATCAGGAATGTCCTCATTTTAATGTCTATCGTATTCTTATTTTGCTCGGTGTCTTTATCTTGCTTTTTTACTCATACAGTGAAATCCAGTTTGTTAATTTTGCACATGGTATCTAGATAATGCTTGTAGATTATGGGGAGACGGTAATTATTATATTCTAATAACTGATGGATGTTACGAGTATCGACAGTTCAAATTGTATGCAATGGTGCTAAAACGACGAAAGTATGTAATCATGATAAACAATCGTAAAAGTAATTAGCAACGGATCATCATCATGAATTGACTATCTTAGTCTGTCAGAAAAGATGCGTATTGGGATTGACATGGAGTGGAGTGTTATGTAATTTAAATTCAAATATTATCGTATCTTGACTTTTCTTCCGCATGTACATAAATTCGTTAAGTTTAATGTCGCAAATAACTATTATAGTCATCTTGTAGTTTACTTATCTTCGTTCGCATATCGTTGTAGTCCAGTAAATTCGCAAAATCGTAGAATAAACGGTTCTCGTGTCCAAGTTTTTCTATTGACCTCTACTCTCCCCTCCAACAAAGTTCATAAACTCGGATTGCATTACATTCTATCTAGCAAGACCACAAGACAATGATCGATGACAATCTTATGTCAGTGTCATCCTTTGTTGTTGACCTATGATTTCTTCGCTCAATTGAAAAATCGTCATCTCCAATACTCTCGTAATATGTCAACAATAGATAATGGATAACGCTATTATCTCAACGATGGATGAATAAACAGTACAACAGGAGGGCAAATACCTATGCTGCGCGCAGTTTGGAAATGAGACTCATTCTTTTACTGTTTTTATTTTAGTTTGATTTCATACACGATTTGTCTGAAAATCGTGTGGGGCACTTTTACCGCTTTCTCCAATTCCACATTCAGAAAGGAGTGGAAGCCTCATTGGCATGACAAATATTGCATTATCCTTTTCGAGGAAGTGATCGATGGCTTACAAACTTGACACTATACAAACCTCAATCATTCTACGGGGGTCAGCTTACATTTAACTTTCTTTATAGTCCATGTGGGCTGACTGCCAAAAAATCAGTGCCGCTTATAAGTACTCGGAGAAAGTCTTAAGCATACCTATACCTACATTGCTCCAATAATGATCTTATTGACAGTTGAAAACCATTTTTCACCCTAGCAACCACATATCTACATACAGTAGACTTGTTTCTCAATTTTCGTAGTTTTTTTTTCATTCCCCGAAAAAACCTTTAATTCTACCACCCACCCAGAGAACGTAACGGAAATGCTAAAATCCTAACCTCGAATTGAAAGAAAGACGGCTTTTTTCTTTTGCCGACATCCGAAAGTCCAAACAAACACCATCTTGAACAAGACATAAAACGAGCAAGCAATAATTCATCACCATCAATGCCATCATCATGCATAAATACATTAACGCGCTCACACTGTGAAATGAAAGTTCCTTTTTATATTTCTACAAAAAATCTTGAATCTTGTACGACATGTTAACATAACACTGCTACAGTCAACCCCGAAATTAAAAATCTTTTCAGAAATGTTCTCAAACTGCATTTTGAGTCTTGAAACGAGACCAAGCAGAATCATTTCTTGGTATCGAATGAAGACGCATCATAAAGGAAACATGGAACCTGGAGTGGAGGACAATCCCAACCCGTGGAAACATAAAGACAGGGTCACACTTATAGCTGTCGCAGATATTGTACGTGCCACGTACTACGTGGGTGTGACGTGTGACCCACTTACAGTATTGAATTCTGTTTTTGTTATTCTCGCAGGTCCTTGCATTATTGGGGATTGCCTATTCATCCTTCAGAATGTTCACTATCTACTGGGACCTGGGGGCACATAAGGAGGTTCCTGCCTCCATCGCAAAAGGTAACAAGTCACGTACTTTAGTGTTCAGAGATTGGTGCATTCATTAACAAATCATTTAGACGTCCACTTCCCCTTCTGGATGTTTATCTGGGTGGTGGTCATTTTATGCTACCTAGTTCAACTAGGAATGGCCTTCGTTTTGTACCGTGCTGTAAACTTGGTAAATGTCCAGTTTTAAATTGTTTTTGCTTCATTCCATGATTCTATAACTTTTGGGAAGGACGCGATGGAGTCGGACCCGTACGACACTGTGCAAAAATGCACTTGCTGGCTGCGCTGCTCAAGAGTGATCTTAATACTAATTGTGATCAAGCTATGCATTATTCCTGTCATCATTGTTTTAGTGAATATCATTTCCATGACCACCATCGCCATTGGGATTGGAGAACTTGTTTTCAGGAGTGTGAGCATTTTTGGGTTGAAAGGATTCATGCATGACCTGCAACAGTAGAAAAATGTCCCTCCTCTCTATCGTTTCCAATAAATAAGCAACAATGTAATGGAAGAGCTGAAACGTTCCTTGATAGAATTGTAGGTTTACTTTTACAATTACCCGCATATGTTTAGAAATGTTCTAGACATAATAATTAAGAAAGCCTTAGGCATGTAAGTTAACCCTACAGGCTTGACAACTCTGGTACAATCAATCACAAAGCTATTAGAAGCACTTTTTGGATTCTAACTCACAATCCTGGCAGTTTACACTGTTGCAGCAATCCTTTCCAATCTGGGACTCAACGAATTTGTTTGTAGCAAAATTGCAAAAAATGCGACCTACCTAAAGTTATTGTCTGTCACTAAAGAGAGGCTTTTAAATTAAAATAGTTTTATCTTAAGATTCCACATCGGTTGCCTTGTTTTTATCACTAGGGTCAATTGTGATGTTTAAATTAGATTTCAGGTAACTTCCTCCGGCATTTTCGGCATCCTTCATCTCTTGCATAACTTTCTGCCTCTTGAGTGCCTTTTCCTTTCGTTTCTGCTCTTCATAAAAGAGGCCAAAGTTGTTGACCACAATGGGGATGGGGAGGGCTATTACAATCACGCCACAAATACCCGCAATCATACTAATTATTTTTCCAGCCCATGTCTTCGGCGTTACGTCACCATATCTATAAAAGCGTATGCCAATATCGAATCAAAGTCAATTTTCTATATTGTCGGCTTACCCAACAGTGGTCATTGTTATGAGGGCCCAATAGAAGGCTTCAGGAATGCTCTCAAATCCTTCACCGTCATGATCCTTTTCAGCAAAGTATGCTAAAGTGGAGAAAATAATAACTCCAACCGTGAGAAACAGAAGTAGCACTCCCAAATTTTGATAGCTATGGCGCAGGGTAAATCCTAGACTTTGCATCCCAGTCGAATGCCTGGCCAGTTTGAAGATTCGCAAAATTCGAACCACTCGAAGCACTTGCAATACTCTTCCCGGAGTGTCAAGCTAAAGAACAAATAAAACCACACCAATAAGTCATAGAAAATATAAACAGAGACTCACTCGTTCACTTTGGCTAAATGCATTTGAGCTCATAAGATTATTGCTTTGGCTACAGAATGGACGTGCGTTTAGCCAAAATGGGTTTAACAAAGGAACGACAATGCACAATGTAACCGACAAAACCACAAAACAAAGGGACAAATCACGTTTGGGTGTCGGCATTTAGCCACAGTGAGAGGCTACCTGTTCAACTCCTACCTGGACAAGAAATAGAGAGATGTAGAACGGAGCTACGGCCAACAAGTCGAACGTATTCAACCAACCTTAATTGGAAAAGAACAATCAGGCATAGTCCTAATTAAATTATCAATGAGATCTACATACCTTTGAAGAATTTCTTCTTGTTCGGTGCTGAAAAAGAAAAATGTTTACAACCCAACGTCTCACTTTCCCCAGAAGCCAAATATGTACTTTACCAGCAAAGAGCCTAGTCAAATACTCGAATGTAAACCAGGCAATGCAGCAAAACTCAATTTTCTCCAAAGCTGAATTGTCCACTTCTTTAAAGTGTTCCGTTGGTAGTGAACCCTCGGAATGATTCTCCCTCAACTCGTCACAGTATGTTTGATTGTCATGAAGGCACTTGAATTCCTGGAGTGCAGGTAGCGTGGATAAGCTCAGCGTTATGATGGACGTTACTATCACGACTATGGATGTCCAACCTGTTATCTGCGTTGTAAAAATTGCATGAACCCTTTCCTCCTTGCTTTCTATAATCAACATCTTGTACCTTCTGTGGAATTGTAACCGACTTCTCGAACAGGTCCCACAAATACTTCCGATAGTCAGACAACGGCCCTTTACCAAAATCCTCTTCTTTATGAGTCTTGAGAAATTCTTCGTCCTTTTTAATCTCATCGCTGATTAGCTCTTTCTTCTGTTGATACTTGAGCTGACAACAGGAGTCTAGGTAGAGCTCATCAACACCCCAGTATTCCATATCATCAGCGAAATCCATGACACAGGAGTCATCAGGAAGGTGCACTTTGTCTTTGCGGTATAAATTTAAGATTAGAGAGAAAGACCGTGCTGGTCTGTCCCAAAAGAATTCGTTGGATTCTAAACAGTAGTCGTCACAAATTTCTAAAATCTCCTCATGAGTCGTGCATTCCCTGACCTGGCCAAGTCTGGTGAGAGGGTACCTTTGCAAACTTTCCCACAAAATCTCATGCCTTTCTCCACCCACATTGAGGGAGACCCTACGGCGTTTCTGCATGGCCTCTTTTACATTTCTGCAAGTTGGAATGACCGTTCCTGTCCAGGAATTTCTCTTTTCGATGTCTTGCGGGGGAGGGGTGCTCCAGCCGGAAACTGGCCCTGGAGCAGAGTCCACAGTGTACACTTTACCTGTTGACCCTCTAGTCATGGATGAACGAAGGGGTTTTTCGGCAACAAGTGTCACATTCTCTGGTGGTGTATCCTCTTCCTCCTATATTGTATTATTTTGTTGTGTTAGTGAAAGCTGAAGAATTTATTAGAAGGAAGAGGATGCTGGGGCAACATGGAACACATTGAATTGCAAGTGAAGTGTGTCCCACAGAGTTGCAAAAGTAGGTTTGAGCTTACCGTTTTATCCATTTTGTATCAACGCCTTATTTACTCAGTACAATTTGGCAATGAAAAATAAATTACACCTTTTCACGTAGGTACAATAGTTTGTGTAACTGCAATTACCGGTACTTTAAATATTTGTTGACCCACACAATAAATCATTCTCTATCATTTCGGTTTAGTTGCTGGAGTTAAGGTTGTAAACTAAATTGCAGCAGAATGCAGCTTTTGTGCAAATTTAGTACTTCAAATTGTTTTTGGGTTCGTTCTGAAGCCTACAGAACCAAAATGAAACGCTCAGTGGGCAAAATTAGTGCAAAAATTGTTGGCAAGTCTGGAACTGTCCTGTTATTATTAGTTAGTGACACTGGCTAATTTATGGATCTCTCTAGTCTACTGTCACAGTGTCACACGACGACCACATCTCCTCTCTGTAGGTCCTGCAATTTGCACACTATCAAGTGAAGTAAAAACTGTAAGATTGGAGGATACCATATAAAAGAAAGCCAGTGTGTCCTCCTGCATTTACAAAGGACAACAGAATATCTCATTGTGTTGTGTGGTCACATTACACTTCATTTTCAAACAATTGCCCACTAAATATTTGTCTGTCACTGTTCTTTTATTCAGTTGGATTATACGTAGAGTTTAAAACCAAACCATGCAACTTTTTTATACTGCGGCTCAATGAACACCCAAGCCAAACCAAGATCATATCATCAAACCTGGTCATCATCATTCGTTAAAAGTCTAGGCAAAAAAATAATTGTGACTGCTACAATCTCTGTCAATGTGAATTGTAAGTAGGTAAGCATCAAGTACTCGTTAGTAGATGGTCAACTTTCAAGCGTTTGGCAAATCACGTATTGGTCATCATCATCATCATGGTTGCCATATGAATTGAATTGACTCTTCAGTTTTTTGCAAAAGCATCTTCTTTGTGATAGGGTAGTTAGTGCACACATATCAGTGAAAGTCCCAGTCCCAATAACATCAAGCTGCTCTTATCTTAAGTACGCTGTTTTTTATCTTAAAGAGACAAAATTTTGACTCTGAATGATTGATTACATTGATTGAAGCATTTATTTTTAGTTGCGAAGCGAAGTGTGATATCGGCAAAAATTGCGATATATCGCACGAGCGGGATGACATGACATCTTCTTGCTTAACCATGTTTGAAGGGTGAGGAAGTTTTTTGGACGCCAATGGGACATTGCCGTTTTGTATCTTCATTTGGCATGACATACTTTTGGTTGGTGTCACCCTTTTTCGCAATGCTCAATTATTTTAAGTTGTGATGTGATTGATCATTTGTATACCAAAAGCAAATGAACTAAATCATGTTTACAACAAACATTATAATGTTATGAATGAAATCTGTGTCTGAAGTTGGAAGTGGCAGTAAAATTCCTCAAAACTCGATTGCATTGAAAATCTCATTACAACAAAAATGACACTCAAAGAAAAAAGAAAAGACAACCGGTTGGGCGTACACAATGTTGCCACAGCATAGTCACATCGTGGGACTTTGCAAATCTTACATGGTCCTTGGTCAATAAGTTTTGAAAAGGCTCGTAGAAAAATGGCGATCTTTTGTGGTTGTGAAAGTTCGGTACAAAGTGCACATCTTACATCTTGCAATTGCAATTAACTCGATGTCATGAGGAATGATTGGCAAATAATTAGGAAAGAAGCTTAAGCATCTTCTTCTTACTTAAGTAACACCCACCTGCTGCGCAGCATGCTGCCTTACCTTGCTGAAGCTTAATTTTTGCACGTGGAGCACAACGGCAAAAAAGGACAATCAAGACAATGACAGTATGCAAAATAGTTTGCAAAAAAAATGTTGCCCAAAATGTTTATGAATGAAAATGATACGCCATGCAAACTTTATCGGTCGAGCGTGAGGATGACAAATAGTTTTATCATATCTTAGATAATGTTTCAATTCTGGCGACGACCACACCTAAAATAATATTATTATACCCCATTCTGGAGAAAAATTGTCTTGTATACTTAATGCGGCTCTTAATTCATACCTATAAAAATGTCTGGATTAAACCAGCTTCAAGAGCAGCATTATGTAAGCTACATCACAAAGTTTAAAGCTTATTTGTGACCATCCTTGTGTGGGAGACATTCAGCAGTTTTTATGTCAATCTCTTGAAAGCTCATAAACTTCGAGACTTTTTCTTTCTTTCTTCGTGTGAGATGAGACTCGCATTGGTCTCTTCTTCTGGCACTCGAATTAGTATGCGAATAGCGTAAATTGCAAAAAGTGAAGAGGCTTTCATTCCCAGCTCTTAACTTAAGGAAAGTTAATTAGTTGTTCTATAAAATAATTTTGCATTTTGTATTGAACTGAACCAATTTTATGGAGTTGCTTAATTTTCTAGAGCTCCTATAAAAGGCGAACGGTGGTGGATAGTTTATTGAAGAAAAACTTTGAAAAGCAAATGTCATTAGGAACATTTTATTATTTTACTTGTTTCAACATCTTCAATCTTTAGAATCTAGTCTTAATAGTTCGTAAATGTGCTTTTTGACACACCACAACTCGCATCCAAGGCATACCACCCGTCCACTGGCGAGGAACAATCCCACTGGTTTGCATATAAAAGATCTTAATTGAATTGAAGGAAAACGTGGGAGACATTTAATTTACAATTTACCCATGGAGCTTGTGGAACTTGACATGAAGACGCTTAGGAGATTGTGTTTCAATGCATACACCCACATGGGCAAACAATGGAGACCTAGAATAACCCAAGTTCCCAAAGGTGTTTTAAAACCATTTTCCATGACTTTGAGTATCCATTTTGGAGGGGTTTGGTCATCATCACTGTTGCCTCGGACCGAATCCTCTCTCCATTTTGACCCAGTCTGATGGTTGCAGACAAAAGTAGTCCATTCTACACACACAACGATCCATCCAGCCTGTGGATTCCATTGCAAAGCGAAAGATTCAGATGAGGTCATGCAATTTTAGTTCGTTATGTACCAAACCTTGAAAGCACTTGTCCAAATCATACTTCTGCTCACGTTGTCCACAATGACATCGAGCTATTCAATAGCAATAATTGTAGTAGTTTTTGAAGACTGAAATTAATTTACTGGCTTGTTTTTTTGTATATGTGTGGTTGATTGGCATTCGTATATTATATATCTCTCATTGTAATTGTTTTTAATTTGATTTGCCCATACCCAAGCTCCAAATGCCGAGCACTGGCCAAACTTTCTTGCAGACCACCCATCAATCATGTCCAAAGAAATAGAGATGCCGTACAAAAGGAGGAACCAGAATGGGTAATTGTCCACACACAAATGGGCAGGGATGAGGAGACAAAGCCTGGCGTATCCTGAAAAGTATGTGAAATATGTCCTGCAGTTAATCATCAGAAGACATCAACATCAATTGCTCTAATTTAAAGTAGTGGTTATGATTTACTGTCCGACTGTTTGTTACTGACATTGACCCAGAATAATTATTGTCAATGCCAATTTTACAAGCCTGAGCTGGGTTTATCTGCTACCTCTTTCAAACCCTCATATTTTCGTACATATTGCAATAAATAAGCAAATAAATTTACGATGAAAAGATTCAAAGTTCAAGGAATTACATTTATTGCTCATTATTTTATTACCTATGAGGTTTGGCACGTAGAAGAGTATGTCTTCTGGTTTTGTGGAACTTTTTCTTTGACTTTCTTGCATTTTAGTGGTACACCTTGAGAGACTATATGGACTATATTTCTTTACTTTTCAACTTCTTAATTGCTAATAAATTTCTCAGTCACGAATCGATCAATATATCGAGTAATTTATTCAACTGTATCAGTTCAAACCAATCAGAATCGAAGGAAATGAAATGGGTGTATTTTAGCAGTTATGCAATAAATTATTTGGGTAATCTGCATTCCACAAATTCTAAGAGTGGACAGCTATTACAGATTAATACCAAATACACTGTCTCACATTTACAGCTAATTAACTGTTTTACAACAAAAGCTGAAATTGGTTTTTAGTCAAAAGAATTGACACAGAACTATACTAACTTCTCATCATCACCTGTACTGAACTGCTAATTTTCCTGTAACAAATAGGTGCAATGATGCATGAGTGTATTACACTTTATTATAGCAAATTATTATAAAGTAAAGTGAATATATAATGAGGGATGCTGCGCCAAACCGTATCACCTTGAATGCTTGCAACAAATAAATGCCGAATAAATGATAATATGCCGTGATTCTACCTGTCTCTGCTTGCCCCAATGTTCCTAATTAGAAAAAAATATTTATTTATAGCAGTAGTAATAACATTACTTATATTTCGGATATTGTACACGCTTCAATTTTGTCAAATATTCAATCTTTATTCATTTTTACACGGAATTCCGATTTTCCCATAAGCCCTTCCAGCTCCCTCCACAACTTTCCCTTCCTGCCTGAGTTGTCGCAATTAACATTAAATTTTAATGCACACATCCCTTCATCAGGTCCATATCGACAGAGCTACATAAATGTTTTTGGAAATTTTAAAAGTATTGGTGAAATTGATGGTTGCAAAGTTGGCGAGCGTTAGTCCAACTTGGCGGAGTAACCGCCTTAGTATATATACCCGGAGAAAAGCTTCACAAGAGTTGCCCTTCGGGGCGACATATAATAAAATTGGAACGATACAGAGAAGATTAGCATGGCCCCT
>JAQGCL010000854.1:0-10867 GCA_034699605.1 Isotomiella paraminor
ACCGGGAAGAAAGCTGACAACTGAGAGAGAATGACATGCTGGGTTTCATAGACGAGGCCCTTGAACCCTGCAAGATTTGATGGGGGGTAGTCATCTTTTGAGAGCACGGCCCTAGCCGACTCTAGCCACTGTGGGACATGGCATACCGCGTTGAAGGAGTGGCGATAGGAAACGGCATCCAGGAACTTGACTGACGGGCATAGAAGTTGAGAGAGGAGGTGGGTGAAAAGGACCTGGGGAGGCTCGTGGTCAACAGAACGAGAAGACTATACAGAAACAACAAAGGTTTATAAGACCTTAAGGCATCAATAACTTAAGATTTTCAAGCATACAAGGGAAAAGCCAACACTAAGGGTCTCCAGTCCCCTCATTTCTGCCCATGCTTCCGGACCCTGGAAGGTGAGGACGGATCCCTCCTTCCATGCGACGATCTCAATGGCCAGTTTCCTCAGGGAGACCAAAGCCTCTGATAGGATCCTTCGGAGCAACCGAGCGTCCTCCTCTTCCTCTCCCAACCGCACCTCCAGCCGCAGTTGGACCAGGAAGGATGAAGGGACTCCGAATAAAGTGGTCAGAAAACCGGCTATTTCTGTGGGCAGACACTGCTGTGTTTGGGCGTACATGGCGGCCAGTTCCTCATTCGATTGGTTCCACATCGGGGCACCCGTCCGCAAATACAACTCCACTTCTTTAAAGTGGACAAAGGCTGCGGCTTCTTCAGCCATTGGTGAAAGCATGAGAGTTACCTCCACTGCCCTTCTTCTGCTCCGGGCCCTGTGCTGGACTTGGGAAAGGAGGCCAGCCGCAATGGGAGCATCCTTCCGGCTCCCCTCCGTAGCATCGAACAGAAAAAACAATGACCTCACGTGACCCAAAGCTGCTGCATTCCAATCACTGCAGACAAGACGAGCCTCCAAACGAGAAGTGGGATCAAGCCGACCCAACACATGCTCCATTATCTAACCACAACAACATATGTCTCTATAACGTTGAAGTAGGAGGCCTTAAATTGTACAGAAAACTTACAACGTGGTTATGTACGACTGCTCCAACCAAGTCCATCCCCATGCCTGCCATTGTAGTTGTCGACCATAAACACAATTTTTTGGGTTCACAAACCCAGTTTTTTTGGAATTACCTTCCAATTATGCTGGTTGTGAAATGCAGCTGGGTATTATCGATTTATATTGGGTTCAGAAGAAGGCAAAAAACAAAAACCCGGGTTTTATATGGTTGCATGCATAGCAGAACGTTGGATTTATTGGTGACAAAGATATAATAGTCTTTTATTCTACACTGGGTTCCCACTAAAGTAAAAAAGTAAGGATTGAAAAGATGTGGGTGTGGCTTTTGGGGGAAGGAAAGAGATCATCAGTAAAATCAATATTGGCGTGATGATGATGATAATGATGAGGTAAGCAGATGCACACGTTCGACACTCAGTCGTCTATCGTCATCAGAGAAGCTCCCCTCCTCGGTTTGTGTTCTTCTTGTGGGGGGAGTAAAAAACGTATGATGATGAGTGATTTGAGTCCTCAGTGTCACCTTCCTCCGATGATGATAATGTATTATTTGCTCATGAAATGAATGATAATCTGCTAAGCTGCGAATATAATTTTCAATTTCATAAAGTCACAATGCATCATTGTTCTATCATTTCAATTGAATGCATCGTACAAGTTATAAACCTATTTGCACATCCATATGTCCACTAATTTTCTGGTCTGCATTCAAGGGTAAAGAATAAAGCGAGAAGACAATTCGCTTCTGGAGAAATGCCAAAAATAACACAAAGTTTCCAGTGAAGTGACGCACATTCATTTACTTATGTCTCACAAACCTTTGGGTTGTTTCATAGACCTATACTTTTCCAATCCCAAAATTAAAATTCATCATCATGAAAGTGAAAACTATCATCATCCTGCTTATCTTTGCAAATTTCTCCTCGGTGAAGTCATCTTCAGACCATGAAATAAAGGTGACACGATGGCATAACCCCGACCGGCAGAATTACCAGAATGACGAAGAAGGAAACCCTGGGGGCTGGAGAACCAACTTCAGTTCCTTGTCGCTGGACCAGTTCAGCGTCCGGGAAGATGAGGACGGGTCCACTACTTCTATCGTAGCTTCCCGTTACTTGGGAGGACTCCAAGTGACGTGTACATCCTCCAAATATCCTGTCCAATGGGAGAGGCAGGGGCACCACGAAGAGGACTACCTGTTGGCGATTAGTAGAAGAGATTTTGCCCACCCAAATGTCTTTACTACCGTCATGGAAATCTCGTCAGAAGAGTACCGTCCCTCTCAAAGTGGCAACTACACGTGTGTCTCTCTCACGCATCCTCGGAAGGAGAGGAGCGTGTTCATATTTTGGGAAGGTATAAGAGTAGTAAAAGTTTAAATCAAAGCAGATATTTTTGATTTCATTTTTATGTTCAGGGCATTTTCTCAACCTCTTGGCACTTTCGGGACGATCAATCCAAGTTTTCCCTGAAGAAGAAGAGACAAATAAGTACAACTCTTCCAGGCTCGTCGTCATCCTTCCCTGCTATGGCAATCGGCCGGACGTCGAGGTCAAACTTTTCCAGGAGTTTGAATACGTAATTGTTAAACATCATTTTTCAGTGGTTACTATGCTTCTTCTTTTATTTTTCAGTCATTCATTTCAGTACCCAAGGACAACAGTGCCCTACAATATGACCCCAAGCAGGGATTCATCCTTCAAACGAACCAAATTCCAGCCCGCTTCAAATGCGCCATGAAGGCAGAAGACGAAAATGATGAAGTACTTGTGGTGACCGTTCGAAAAGGTATGAGATTGATGTTGTCAGTGTACGTCTTATGATATTTATTAAACATAAGGTCCTCGTCCGGGCAGGACTGAGCTGGTATCCAATGGGACAGGTCTAACCATCACCTACAATTCCAACAAAACACAAGTTGTCTGTTGTGCAAGAACTGGAAGCCTTGCACCCAAGCTTCGCATCCTCGATCCTATGGATTGCAAGATCCAGGAACGCAAATTGAAAAATGCCGTCAGAGTAAGTAAAAATGCCTCATAAGATTAATCATCGGCATCATTGTTTCAGTTGGGAAAAAATGAGGCCATGGCCATCCAGGAAAACGGCAGCTGCAGTACCTTATTAAAACCGAGGACATACGGGGTCCTACGGTGCCAAGGCGACGGGATCGACACTGTACGGACTTTCTACTCGGAACTGGTGTCAGAAACCCCCGGCCAGCTTCGGCAACTTTGCAAGTAATCAAATGTACGCAGTCATTTGTTTATTGCCATAATATTTTTCTTTTTAGACTTTTCCTTCTCGGACCTTTCCCCCAAGAGAATGATGTCGCTATCCGCCAACTACCACCACCCCTACGACGACGACACCCCTCTGGTTTTCTATGCTAATGTTGACATTTCACTCAAGTGCGAAGGGGCCTCGTCCTACTTTGACGCTGGTCACCACTGGGTCTTGAGGTGGAGAAACGGAACGATGACGTCCCTTACAAATACAAGTAAGTGTAAACTTAAACTATATTCGCTATTGACGTACGTGGCCTGTTCATAGTCACTCGAGGAAACCCGAGCCTCCACCGCCACCTCAGCTCAATCCATGACCTGACCGACTACCAGAATGTGATGCTGGAGTTGGACATGGTGGAAGTTCTTTGTTTCCTCCCGGTCTGGAACTCGTCCGCTTGGGTGAATGCGTCTTTGCAGTTAGATGTACAAAGTAAGATCTAAGGTGGCACTTCTTTGATTTAAAAAGGAACGTTCCTAAATAGACTCCTCCATTCCATCCCTCCTTGACTCAGAAGAAGAAGAAGAGGTGACGCTACGGGTCAATGAATCGGGCCGATGGATCCAGTGCCGCTTTTCTGGGACCCCTGTGCCATCCGTCGTCTGGGAAAATGACCATTATTACACCGTAATCCGAGACGACCCAACCAAGTACTCAGCCAGCGGGTCCAACACCTACAGTCTCCATTTCCTGAAAGTGACGAAGGAGACGGAGAGGAACTACACGTGTAACGCGACCAATTTGAGAGGCACGGCCGCCAAAACGTTTCGAGTACTCGTCCAGGAAGGTAAGTACAGGGAAGCAATACAAAGTTGTGAATTTTCTTTTCAACGTGTAATTCTCTGCAAGATGACGCCGTTGCCTCCCCTCCCATCATGACCACAAGTACAATCCTGACCCTCATCCTCCTAGGAGTCTCCTCCCTCCTCTCCATCATCGGTGCTTTGGTCTGGAAGCTAAGGGGACAGAAAAAGATGGTAGACCATCTCATGAAAATTGTTCATTGAAATCAAATTGAAAAAGACCCAAGAAACATGTCCCTTAAGAAACCATAATATGGTAGAACATATTATGGCGGGTAAAGAACGTTGATAAGGTAGCAATATAAAGCGATTGATACGATTAACCTGCGGCGGAGTACTTTGACAAAGGATCGGTTACCTATGTTTCCTTGAATAATGCAAAGGAGTCAACTCAAGTTATTTGCTCCAATTTGAAGCATTTTATAAGCATTATCTATATCCTTTTATTCGATTAGCCACTTCTCTACCAATGCATACATTTTATATGTGGTGTGCAGAGAAAATGAAGCAATTACATCATCAAAACCCTGCACAAAAAAACCATACAATTTTCCATCAATTACCTCACGCGAAAATGATACGATATCCATTAAAGAAGTGTAGGGAAATGAACCTATGAAAAACCAAAAGTTGAAGTAAGTACCTCCAACTATACTAGATACATAGAAGTTAACTAAAGTGAATTGGTCAAAGTGCATGAGACACAAAGGCAAGTTGAGAGAGACCCTCATAAAACTGTGGTGGTGGAGAGTTGTTAACGGGGCAACTTGAAACTCTGTTTGCGAGAAAGTCTTACTTTTTTGCAGAATACAAAGAAATTGTAAAGAAGTCGTAAAACTGTGCTCTGTTTTGTGTGTGGAGACAGCCATTCACTCAATGAGGGAGAAAGTAAATGTAACGCTTATGAATGACTATGACACATTGCGTGCAACATTTACGTCATTATTATTACACACAGGTTTTGTGCTTGGGGCAGGTGGTAATCCACACAATGCATTTTTCTGATGATGACTAATACAGCATAAAAACAAACCAGGTAACAACAACAGCCAACAACCCTATAGCTAGACGCATTGTGCATTGTGTTTGTAGGAGGAACCTGTATAAAATATAATATTCCAACAGCAGGGAAATCAACATAACAACCGGTGAATAGTAAAACGCTTATATGTGGGAAAGTAATTTGATTGGTAAGTGCTTTTTTCATATTTATTGCAATAAGTTTAACCACTTGACTATCAATACACACACCAAACATTGGCAGCAAAGTAGTTAACCCTTTCTCCACGGTTCAACGTAGATTTTAAGGAGTTTGGTTTAGCCTTTAAAAAAGTGATTTATTCCTTCCTTTTTCTCCCATTTTCAATCGAGTGTGTCTGCGGACATTATCGCAAAACTTTCACACGGGAAAGTTCTGTGATGATAAAGCCAATAGCATAGACAACCGCAAATAGTGTTTGCCAAACAAACACACATGCTTTCTCTCAGAAAAATCAGTTTTGTAGAATACCCGTTTTCCTCCATAAATTGAGAGGAGGAGGATTTGATGGAGTCAGAGTTGGAGAAAGTCTCGGCGAGAGAGGAGCTCTTTTCACATTTTTCGAATACCTCATCTTACACACACTCTCTTTTATACACACTTTCTCTCAGTCGATTAAACAAGATTGACGTTAAACTTTTCCAAACTAAAACTTCCAAGACGTCGGACGTGGTATTGAGAAAGGGTAAATTGCCGTTGTTATTGTTTTACAGGCAGAATAACCCCTGGAACATCTCATGACACTAAAAGGAGACGAAACTAGTGAATCGTCATAAAAAGATGATGGGCGGAAATAAGGCCTTTTATCTTCAAAGTCTGACAATACTCGTAGGACTGTTCGCTGTCTTATTACTCCCAGGTATGTGTTTGAAAGACTTTATTATGACAGGCTTTTGACAACTTAATTTTGGACCTAATGGACTTTTATCAGTTGCGTCTCGTATAGAGAATTGTATCCCGAATAATATTTTTGCTTTTCCCATCATTAGCAAAAAAAAAGAGAGAGAGGGTTTTGTTTTCAAAAAGCCATTTCCTTCAATCCTTATCTGGAATCATGTGAAAAGAACTTCTTTTTTTTGGTACGTGGTTTGGCCAATATAGCTTCACGCATTCATCCTTTTTACATTTTGACAGAAGCAATAACGAATATAATCCAATCCGCTTACCAACGTCTACACAGAAAGTCTGTGTGGATGTATGAAAGTCAACCACAGTCTCAATGTACAGATGCTTATGTACAGAAAAATCATTTATTTGCCGCTTTATATATTTTTGTTTCGTCTTGGTTTTTTTTGTAGCGTGTGAAGCCCTTCGTTGCTTTGAATGTTCGAGCGTGGATGACCACTATTGTCCCGACACAATGACTCGTGACGATGAGGGGATTATCGAGTACAAAGAGTGCGAATCAACGCTTTACGAGCCGATGCACTGTGTGAAGGCCACAGGAGTTATCGGAGGTCACGCCTGGTTGCAATATAATTCATTTTTGTTAAAGCTTTCATGACGGCTTCCTTTTTGCGCTATTTCGTCTACATCTATACACTTTGTGTATGGATGTGGTAAGTTGTTAACCCTTTCTCTATACTAAGCCCTTCTTCTTCCAAGTTGACTTGGTATAGAGAAATGTCCTGAAGTTAGTAAGACTGTGTAACTTTCTTTTGATTGACTTTCGAGTAGGAAGTTTTTTTGATGTATGCACGTTAAATTGAGTTTCCTCTTTTATGTCAAAGTGGCAGGTAGGTTTCCCAATTTGCCCCCTTAAAGGCTACATGCAGGGATTCCTATAAAAGAAAAGTTCAACCCTCACCACCACATAAAACCTTTTCCTTTGATCCATCATCACCATAAAAACCCACTCACATTTCCATGATACAATTCAATTACGCTCAAAGAGAGATAAAAGTCGTTATCTTTTACGTGATTTTCCTTTCCTCCATTCATTCATGCTGCTATGGAAAGGAAACCTAGTCTCATCTTCTGATCTCCATTGTTACGTTTGTGACGAAACCAAAAATAAAGAGGGCATCGGATGCTCCGATCCTCACTTACTCGAACCTCTTCTCAAGTCCTGTCGTGATGTCTTTGATGCTCAATACTGCGTAAAAACTGAGGGCGTTTGGGGAGGTCCAGCTTATACGCTCATATAAAGCTTTTTATGATACAATGATAAAAATGATTTTGTTTTTTTTTTTAAAAACAGGGAGTTTGGGAACGCGAAGATTGTGCTCGTCGCGTGACATGGGGAATTATTGTGACTACATAAAACGTCCAGGAGATCATTTGGAGTATCGATCTTGCGTCTACACCTGCAGTGGAAATGGATGCAATGGTGCCAATTCACAGCAACATCTCAAGATTTCCTTTTCCTCTACTTTCAGCTTGAGTGTTCTTGTCTCCGTGGTGGCGTACGACTTGTGGTAATTCTTCCTGTAACTCCGGAGCTGCATCTCAGAAAAGCTCTCATACAGTTTGCTATCTTTTTTGTCTTTTTCATATAGAAATTACACAAGGATTTAAATAAATGAATAAAAACCTTTATGAACAACTAGAAAAGTAAGTTTTCAAACAACATAATGGTTGCCTTTTGGGTGTGGGAGGGACTATCTGACCCTACAAAAGAAGACAGAGAGAAAGGGTCTGGAATTTCTTTACTGCTACTGCCCCACCTCTTACTCCATCCAAGGCCTGTCCTCCATTACCACCCGTGTCCTCTTCGAGTACCTGAGGGCCGGGACGATACGGGACTTCAAGTCCTATAATGAAATCCTACGCATTCGGGGGGTGAATAAGGAGGCTGAGAAGGTGAAAGGGTCCCTCCCAATGGAGACTCAGGAGAAGGTGAAGCAGCTCTGCGAGTCCGAAGGCAAGGCTTGGGATCAGGTCCTAGAAAAGGATCCACTCATATCGGATGAGTTTTTTAAAAAGAATTAAAAGTCATTTTGATTTAGATTGCGTTTGTTCAATAATAAAATCACATCACACATAAATGAAAGATTTTTGCAATTTGTTTATAAGCTTGCATTTATTTCTACATTGCATTCATTCAGCATTTTACTTATCCAAATCTTATGAACGGCGTTATCAAAGGTTTAGTGTAATTATTATTATAAGAGTTGTATCCTCCTCCTCGTTTGGATGGGGGAGGGAAAAGAATATCAATAGCATCATTGGCATGATGACGATGAGGAGGTAGAAAATGCAGACGTTCGACATTCAATCGTCTATCGCCAGGCGGTATGTTCCCCTCATCGGTTTGGTTTCTTCTTCTTGCGGGAGGAGTAAAAAACGGATGATGATCAGTTATTGTGTGATTTGAGTTGTCAGTGTCAATGTCACCTTCCTCTTCCTCCGATGATGAAGATGATGTGTCAATTTCCCCCATAGGAGTAGAAGAAATGGTGGTGGTGGTGACTTTGGCTTCACTACTGGAGTCCAATTGATGAGTCCACAATGCCCTGTCTCCATAACCATGAAGCATGGCAGTGTCACAAAGTCCAGCTAACAGATACAAAATGCAGACACCCCACCCTTTACACCAATTCCAAACTATAGTTCTCATTTTTTTATATCTCAAGTTTAATAAAGTTAAAGTGTTAGAAAATTGAATGAATGAATAGATCGACACATATGTATCCTTGTACAAAAATACAAAATGAATGACTTGGTTTGTTTTTATTTCATTGGTTACCCTAAAAAGTAAAAAGTATTGACGCACATATACAGAAAGTACGAGTGAATATTTGGCAAAAATTCCAACGTCTTGAAAGAATTAATTCAGATGTGTGTTTGGTAATACATTAACGAGAATAGTTATAGGAGTGACGATCCATCACACGGAGAAAGGAAAACTCATGAATAGTCCAAATGCCTGTCATCTTGGGTCTATATATGGACAAAAAAAGTGCATTAGATGCCAAGCTATATGGGCAAAAGTAAGTGAGACATGAATTGGTCCAAAATACAATGAGAAATACTCAAAATACAAATACAACTTATGTTTTATAGGGGCACAGTGAGACAACTTGACATGATGAGGACTATCATTGTTATTATGCATCGTTGGTTGTTATCCAGTTCAATGAAGCATTTTGGGACTTGGAACAATATTTTCGGGAAATTTCTAAACAATCTTAGCTTCTAAGCCCAAAGGCGATTGACACCATTTGTGTCATTTTGGAGGATTATTTCCAGGTAGCATCATAAGGTCAGAATACCAATACAAATATACTCTCTTCAATGTCTCTCTTTCAAGATTTACACTCATCTCAAGATGCCCAATTTTGAGTTTGCAATGGCTGAGTCAAGAAAATCCTTTGCTAAGAAGTACATTACGGCCCTTCTATCCCGTAAGGTGCCCTTCAAAGGTACAAACCAGAGGCAGGCAGCGGCGGAAAAATGTATAACGGAGATAAAGCAGGTCCGCAAACTTTTTGACAGGCCTGGATTTCCACTACTAGTGGGACATTATGACCCGTTGAACGTCATTGATGGAGTGATTGAAGTGCTAAAGTTGGACTCTTATAATTTGCCCTCCTTGGAACCCCACATCTTGATTTTGCAATTCGAAAAGAATAAAACAGGTAAATGGGATCTGGATTCATTTTCATGACTTGGAATTTTTTGAAAGACATTTTTGAGATGATTAAAAAAAGTGTAAAGGATTATGGATTAAGATAGTTAGTTTCTGCAGGTTACGTCGACGCGTAAAAATACTGAGAAAAGACCCTCATCTGACTAGGCTGTTGCCTGAATGCATTCCATAAGTTTCCCTGGAAACCCTTCTTGAGAACCTGTATAGGTGTGCAAAGGAATGAGATATTTCCAACCTGTGCCACCTCTTTACTTATAAAAAGAGGCATCGTAGATTATTTTGGTTCATTTTGATTTCGTAACAGTCCTGAACAACTTAAAGTATCAACCCTCCAAACCTTGATTCTTGCAATCAAAACCTCGTCAGACTTTGCTCTTAAAGCAAAAGCACAGAAAGGTAAGTTATCCAAAGTAGTGAAAGTGAAGCAGAGAGTCAAAGCTACAAAATTACTAAATTACTCCTCTGTTTCTGCAGGTTCCAAAGAATGAAGTCTCACGTCGCCCCCACATTCTTCGTCCTCCTCTTCATCTTCCACACCACCAACACTGCACCCCGAGACCTTGACATGACTTTCTTCAAGCAACGTGCCATAACAAGATGGATTACCAAGACCTTCCTCGACCTCTATACCTCTCAAATCCTCCCCCTCCCTGAGGACGTCAAGTCGGGGGAGGAGGTCTACAAGTCCCTCGTGGACCCTGACTTCCAACCTCATCGACTCTCCGGAGTCCTTCAGGACCTGGAAGGGGTCCACATCAAGACGGTCCTTGACAAGTGGGTGGAGGCTGCTCTCATTTCCAAAGCCCAAGGGGAGGAGTTCAAAGGAGTTTTGGAACAAGGGTCCCATAAAGTTGTGATGACCACGCTTTTCGAGAGGCCTTCGAGAGGCTTTCGAGGGGAGATGGTCTACGGAGTCATTGGCATCGCCAGAGTCTCCTCTTCCTCATTCACAGTCCCTTTCGCCTTTTCCACCTTCAAATTCAAGTCCTCAGAGATCGAGATGTCAGAGTCGAGAGGACCAGGAGACTGCAAACTCTGGGAGATCTTCTGCTCCACCCTCTTCTCCCTGAAGGATGTGGATGAGGATGCGTCATTCTCATTCTTCGAGTTTCTGAGGGACGGTGGGATT
>JAQGCL010000855.1:0-10862 GCA_034699605.1 Isotomiella paraminor
AAAGAATATTTCAGGATTTATGTCTTTTATAAAATTATAGAATTCAAAATCTTTACGCAGCAACCCATCAACGTTCCAAGAAAGGATGGGTCTTGTCGGTTTATGTACATGAATGGATTGCAAGGGCTGGCCACATCGTCAAGTATGACTACCTGACGTCACAGCTGGTGGATCAGCTGGATTCTGAATTGGTTGGGCGTGGCTGGTTTGAGTATCCATGGGAGTGTTGGCTGGAGGACGGAAGTAGTTGGTCTGGGGCCGATGGGTGTAGTTGACTCGGTTACCGAGGGTATTAGGTCGTTGAAAAGCTGGAGGTAAGGCTGCTTTCACTAGGAAAGAGTCGTCGTCTTTGAGTTCGTAATTTGTACCATCGGCGACCACACCATTTCGAGTTAATTTGACAATTGTAGCACCTTGGGTCAACAGTTCTCTTCGTTTCATAAGGAGTTTACCTCTTTGTACTGACTGTTTGGGAGTAAGGTCATTTGACATTCCAATTCTTGTGCCCCGAAGACGGTTGCCTTGCCTGAGTACAAAATGCTTGTCTTCAGTCGTTTGGAAGGTAATTAATAGGTCAGTTCGAGCTTTCTGATGTATGTATGAAGCTCCACCAAGAGGAAGAATGGTGTCTTTAAGGTTTAGAGTGTGCTTGAGGAAATATTGAGCAGATTCGAGGGGGTGATAACTGGTATCTGTGGCTGGATCACGAACAATTAGGTTGTTTTCTTTTCTTTTGATGGACTCGTTCTCAAGTGCCGCCTTCAATTCATTTATCGACTGTTGTAACTCTTCATTACCCGCTTTCAAGGCTATAATATTTGCTTGGTCAACTTCGAGGACTGCAACTCTTGCCTCGATTGAATCTACTTTAGTTTGCATCGTTTTAAGGCTGTCTTGGAGGTCATCACGGAGGTCTTGAAAGTCATTGTTGAGATCGTCTACATCGCCACGCAGTTGCTCCATTTCTTCCGCTATCCACATCAATATTTGACGTTCTTCCATCGTGCTGAAGTCCTTCTTTGGGAACCCTGTTTTGAAGCGCTTGTATGATTTTCTTTCTCGATTGGGACCCGGTACATTGTTGTCCAGTGGTCCAAAGTCTATAGTCACTGTTGCTGTTGATGGGAGTGATGGGAATCCAGTTTCGGTTGAGCCCATGATTAACACCGCTCAGGAATGAGGAAGAGAGTTAGTTAAAATGTCCAGACTAAAATTAAAAAGGTGCTTGCCTTATTTGACCCCGGGTCAAGATCCGCTTATCACCAAGTCCGCATCGACAAGGTTATACTTGTGTCTCAACCCGGGTAGATGAGTAGATAAGGTTACGTGTTTAGATCAATTTAAAAATTATATTTCTTCAGAGGTTAAAAATTTTAGGTCAGGTCTAAGTCATACGTTAATTGCAATTGCCAAGCAGACTTTAGCAAAATGTCATTTCTTCCATCGGTAAATGCTCGGTGAGTAAAGTGCAAGACTTTGATGTCAACATTGCGAATTTCTATTTGTTTTCTAAATTTTGAGTTCACTTTCTCCTTGTTTCACATTTGTTTGTTGGCAGATCTACAAAATCCCAAAAATACAATCTAAAACCATGTTTAATTCCTTTATGTTTTAGGGTGTAGTTTTGCTAGGAAGATTATTAGCCACATGTGTTTCAGCCACATTACATTTTGCTGCGCTTTGTTGTTGTGGTTGTTGCGCTTTTACTCTGGACTAGGTTACATGACATTTGTCAGAACGTCGTTTTTGGTTTGGATGTTGCAACAAAAACGGGAGTAAGGATTACAATTTGTATTGTTGTTGCAACATCGAAGGAGACAAGAGACGTAAAAAGTGTGCTTTAAAGCTTATCCAGCAAGAAAATGAATTTTCAAAAAAGCTTTGGCGAACAGAAAGCTTGATTCATTCAATGCTGCACAAATTAAGCGTAGCGTTTTGTTGCTTATTGATGTTTTTATAAACTAACTATTTGAGTACGCAATCAAAGAGATTAAAAGTAGAAGTTGAAGCAGTTTTTGTAAATTTTTGATTGAGTATTCGCCGCAAAAACGTTTATGGCGTCAAGCTTTTTTTTCAAAAGTGCATCAAGTCAATCAAGTTTTCGATCTTTATTTTCTTCTCCAATTTTGGGCCCGTCATCTCAGTTTCCTCTCCCTTCTTTTCATTAAGAAGAAATGCCGTAATTTTGTCGTCCAGAAGGTCTTTTTTGTTTTAGATGTTGCAAGAATGAAAGTGAGAATGGACTTGTATTGCTGCAACGTCTTAATAATTCCGTGGCGACAATTCTATCAAAAAAGTTATCAAGAGCATGGCCCACTATACGTTCAGATTGTGACGAATATCCATTTGGAAATGGAAAAAATGGTGACAATTGCAATTACCAAAAGCTTATATAGCTACTCATCTCAGTTTACATTTTGAGATCAATATCCATTGGAAATTGAGAAGACGTCGGTTGTACGTATAGTTGTGTCTAGCCTCAGCGTCGTTATTATTTATTCGGAGGATAATAATTTAAGTCGTCAGATCATTTATGCATTTACGCATTTGTGCATTTCAGCATTGAGTAAAGGGATTCATTAAGGGTTGAAAATTAAATTTGATGGCGACGATTTTCCAAAAGTGCAAGTTCATTACGATCGCAACAATGATACTCCTATCCGCAGATTTAAAAACCAACTAATGCAGATAAGAACCAAATTTATTTGGATTTTGAGACTTGCAATAGCTGATTCTGGTCGTGAGATGGACGATATGAGCGAAATCCTAACGGCAAAAGGTTGATGCCGGAATATTTTTAATGAGTAATATATATTTTTTATACAGATTAAGTGTTACCTTCTTCATAAGTGTCAAGTGTTTTTGACAATAATGTCATGTCGTGACAACCAATTTAGACATCCTTTTAGCCTCATAACAAGATTAAAACAACTCTGCAGAGTTTTGCTATAAAGAAAGCCTATAAAAGTTTACTATTAGGATTGCAATCCATTATTTCTTCTCAAGGAAAGGAATGAGTAAAGTAAAACTTGGATGGGTTAGGATTCCTTTTAAAAAGCCGTTATTTTTGTGACCGAGACCATAGTTCCGACGATCAATGTCCACAACACGCACTATGCACTAATTAGTCCTCCTCTCAATTCTACAAATTGGATCCATGCCTATAATAGAAAGCTTGTTGCTTTGTTAAGAAGAAAAAGCAAGGGAGGGGTAGGTTAGGTACATCTGAAATTTAGACAATTGGGATGGACAAAGTCCTGTGGTTTTATATATGCAGAAACGTCACTAAATGAGTGACCATCACCACGTCAACCCTAATTGCCGCATGTTCTTTGCTGTGTCGCTGTGAAAGGCAATGCCGAGCACTTTGAAGTCGGACAACTTTTGTATTTCATCTCCTCTGCCCCTCATCAAAGGTTAACGCCGAGAAATGAATGTTTGGCTACCCTCATCAAATTGTATAAGATGTCCAACAAATCGCTAGTTGTTAGTGTTTATGCACTTGCAAATTTAATTATCCTTCTGCATGCACACATCACAATTATACAAATTTAGTCTGTGCTACAATGATTCTCATCTTAATTTTTTCCTTCAATTTTTAAGCCCGTCATGTTACTTTCTTCCCTTCCTCTCTTTCCCCCTCTTCTATTTCTGATTTAGAGTGTGCCCAACGTCAATTTCGTTAAGAACGTAAAACAAAGAGAATTTGTATTAAAGGAAATACTGAAAAGGAGGATGAGAAAGTATTGCCATTTTTATTTTATTGCAACGTCTTAATAATTTGATTTTGTTAATAGAATGTATATAAAGTTGGGCCGTTGCAACGCCGTAACGGTTTAACAATTCTAGTTTGCAGATGCTGTTTGGTTTAGTAGTAAGGAGTCACCCTATAGTATCTCTTTTTTCAAAATATTTAACAATACTTTTTCAAATCTGTCTTCTAGTCTGTACAACAACTGCATGGGGACTAAATCCTTAAAATAGAAAAAATATTCTTACATAAGCAAGATATAACGATAGACAAAGTCAATTCATTCACATTTTTTGGGTTCGGATTGATTGACACAATTCAGACAACAGCACACCTGCTAGACTTTTGCAATTAAAAATCTGCAAATTCCTATTTTAAAATGAGTTATGTTGTTAAATGACATATCTTCCTCTCTCTTTAGTTCAATCCAATTTCCAGGTTACTACATCCATCAAATGTATCTAATTTTTTTTAAAAAATTCCTGTGAAATAATTTTTTGACCTGGAGTTTATGGAATTTTCAAACAATTAAAAAGAAGCGAAACGATACTCGAAGTTTGCCAGAAAAGAGGATTGAGAAAAGTAAACAAAAGCAGGATTTTTCCCAATTTTTTTCTTCGATTGACACATGGTCCTTCTGTCACTTCCACCACACTTTGAAATTAATACCCTTCAATTGTGTGAGGTCATAATCGTCCCAACATTTTCCCCTTTGAGTCCATATATGAAAGTTGACTTTTATTGTTTTTCCTTTTTGTCCTGTTTTTATGCTTGATTCGTTTTTTGTTGTATCCAAGTTTTGATGTGAGTAAAAGAGTTGAGAGAGACGCCGTTACTTTTGTCTTGTGGGTGTAGCAATTTAATTAGCTATAATGTCTTGGATGTAATGTCAATTGGGATACGAAAAGTTCCAAAATTTCCTCGGAAGATCATTCCTCTAAGAATCAAAATCTGCAGCTTCGCTCTTACCAGCAACTTAAGCTAATATTCAGATAATGACGAATTTTTCAGACCGACTGAAAGATGTATCGAAAAACTTGCATAGCTTCAAATCCTTTAAATAAAATACTTAGAAGGTTACTTAAGGTAAAAATACGATCTAAAATATTAGCTGATAACGAACGAATATTAGCTGTCCTTGCAACCAATGCCACAAGTACGAGCCTCGTATTTCAACCATTTATTATACAATTTTAAAACCTTTTGTTTTATCCGTCTTCCGGTGTTTAAGTTTGCTATACGTTCAGACGTTGGTTTTGACTGACTTTTGTCATAATCATCGTCCTAACACACTATCCTCTGTCAGTCCAGGAATGAGAAGATGACACTTGACTTTTAGTGGTTTTTGGTCAACTCCAAAAGGAGGAATCCAACTGAATTTTTTTCTAATCATTGACAGTAACAATTTATGGCTTAGAGTTAAGCAACTTTCTCCAGTCAATGAATGAGAGAAAATAAAATACATAAAATTGTTGAAGTTTATTACCGGAATTATTTTAAGTTTAGAATAATAATTACATTTTCATAGATTTTGCTTTGCTTTCATCTCATTCTGCTTTCACAATTCTTATTCTTCTAAAAGGAGAGGAGCAAACTGAGACTTTTAGTAAGGGTCAAGGTCGGGGAGTATAAAGTAATTTACCTGATTTCTTTTTCTTGTGGAATTTTGTCAATCAGACCTGTTATTACCAATGATCTGCTTTTACTCGTAAAACTCGAAAAATATTTTTAAATTAACAATGGAGTTGTAAAATTGGTAAGAATATATTATTTTTTAATGTTAATTTTCCGTTCTCCAACAGAAATATCGATATTGACCGTCGTTTACATTCCGAATACACCTAATTTCGGATGTGCATTTAGTGGACGGTGGGATTTTGTCTCCCGCAGTAGAAGTTTCATGCACAAGAAGATACACTTCGGTCATTTTTGGATTGTCGTTGGAGTTTCTTCTAGTGGTAAGTTCCACCCATTCCATACATTGCCCGCCGCCTGTTCCGTCGTCGCAATCAGAATCCCCGAGTCGTAGCTTGTAAATCACTTCCGGTGTTCCCGGGAGCCCAGCTCTTTTACTGTACTCGAAACCAATCTCCGATAGAGCTTGTGTCTGTTGAAAATGAGAGGGTAGTAGCTGGTAAGTAATATAGATAGACGAGTGCAACTTGCTTACTTTGTTGGTTGTGTAGGTCACGCTAAAGCATCTTTCAACCTTCAACTCCTTTATACCGTTCCATGTCCAAAATTTATAGTCGCCGCCGTAATATTCCTTCATTTTGCCGGTCGGACTGGAGCAAGATGTTTCAACGTTCACTGCAGCCACGTACCTCTTGCAACAGCCCTGGACTTGGCCAGGAGCATTGTAGATAACAAGTAGTAGGGAAATCGCCCAAATCATCATTTTGAGGATGTCTGATGTTTGCGATTACGCCGATTAGAGTAGATTGGTTCCGGGTTGTACATTTCACACCAATCCTTATTGTGACTAAAACAATGGCTTCACCATAATACATAATACAGATTGTTTTATACCACAATAAACAAAAAGGTTTTTTAGAGAGCTATTCAACTATGCTCAGTGAATTAAATTACTGTTATATGCCTTTATGCCCTGCACGGCAACTATTCCGATTCAAACTTAAAATTCATATTTCTACTGTAGATACGTTGATGGGTAATAAAAGGGATTTAACGGAGCCTGGGACCTTACCAGGTTTATAAGCATTTATAAGGCAAGCCCTGGAGAAAGCGTTGCTGCTCATTCTGACTTTGTTTTCTTTCTCCCCCACTCCTAAGTTACTCTGGTTGATACATATCTTCAAGTTTGTCCCGTCCCGTTACGGTTCGAGGAAAGTTCCATGGTACATCTGTTTCCATGACATCCATGAGACAACCTATCTAACCTAACCTAACCTTCTTTTTTTCTAGGTGTTGTGGTGAACCATAGTGGATCTGCCTACAACCTACACTACTTCGCATACAACTCCCATATAACAAAAACAAATGAGGTTTTCATGAACTCACCGCGAAAAAGTAAAAAGTCCAAGAACCATTAATAAATCGTAATATGTCTTTCGTTCTTAACATTTATGTGCTTGAGGGTAAAGCTGATGGTCAAACCACCAAAAGTACAATCATTAAAATGCACTTCGCACACATCATATCGTTAGAAGATTTTATTATATTCCCCGTCGTGTCCATCCTCATTCCGTTCTTTTTTTCATTTCCCTCATCATTCGAACATTTGATAGATGGAAAAGGTTTGAAAATGAAACATCTGAAATAGTTTGTTGCTTAGTTCCAGGACTTTCAGTTTTACCTAATTTTTAACCACGTTTCCCTGGTGAAAGTATGAAATGGTAAAAGGAGAAATTTTTTTGACGTCTTTCCATTTTCCGGTGACCACAAATTAAATGAAATAATACTTGAAGGAACATGACATTTGTACTTACTCATTTTAAAAACAGGATCAGCTTAGCATCTTAATTCATGTATTGAGCATCCCAAATAAAAATTTTGCGGCATCTAAATCTTCCATTTACGTGTACTTTGCAATCTATATCCCTCATTCAAACTTTCTCCTTCAGAAACAATGTGTATATTTTACTTTCGCTGGCTTTCACTCACTCAGGACGAGGGAGTGCGCGATTTCGATTCGACGTCGTCGGGTGAGGGAGCGGTTGTAGTGGAACTCCTTCTCCAGCTCCATGATTTGGTGACGCGTGTACGCCGTCCGTTGGCGTTGGGTCTCCAGGGAACTTCCGCAGTCGTTGAGGGAGAAAGATGGGGTCAACGGCGGTGCCTGACATGACGTCGACACCACCACCTGAAGTGGAGGAATGACCCAGTCCGAGACAGGAAGAGGAGGATGAGGATCCAAGGTAACTCCTCCCTTTCGGTGACCTGAGGAAAAGAAAAATTGAAGGGGTTAAATGCCGGAATTATTTTACCGTAGACCACGATTCTTTTTTGAAATGTAAATGATGACTTATATGAGTACCCAAAACCTACAGTAAAGTGAAGAATTTCAAATAAAGTTTTGTGGCATTGAAACGTGTCATCCTTGTATCTACAAATTAAATGAAATTAAGCCATTGAAAATATGAGGGTATTCAAGTTTACCAACAAAAAACATTTCAATTTCTTTTTTGCATGCAAAATGCTGCTCCAAGGTAGAGGAGAGGGTTGAGAGAGCTGTCTATCATCCCACTGTGGGATTCCCACAATTTTTTAACCCTTTATTCCAATTCTCGTTCTTTTCGGTTTATTCTGAACACTGCATATCTACGTATCCATTAAGGAAAAGCTCAAAGCATTATTGCTGTTACAAATTGCTTCGTCGTAACGCCAGAATGCCTATTGTTCGGTCTCAATATTAAAATCTTCCTAGATCCTGCTGTCTTGTACCTAATTTCATACAGTTCGGAGGCTTAAGTCTTCAACTTGTGTTCCTTACAAAAGCAAAAAGTTCGAAAAGTCGATGTTTGATCACTATGCTTTTCTGCTTGATATCCTTTTTTGCATAATGGATAAATTTGGATGGACAATAGTGGGAGGATGGATATAGTTTTTACATTTCAACACCAGAAAAAGTTATGATGATAATCAAAGATTTTCCAGGGCAAAAGCTTAAAAAAACCAACCAACCAACACAGTTTCTCAACCACGTTCTTTTCGTCTTTTCATATGCGTAGTGTATAACAAATGCACTTAATTCATGGGTTTGTCTTCGATTGTTACAAATAGTAGTTTGCCCAACTATACTTTTGATTTCTTTATGACTGTCCTTCACGGTATACGCCTAACTGGATCGAGTGTCACATTTTCAGGACAGCTTTTTCAAATTTGACTGGGCATTGATCACGAATTATGCCGTTGAAGTCACACAGTATGCCATATTTCTGCTTGAGATAGATGGGTAGGACATTACCACTTGGTTGTCTTAGGTTTCACTATACAGCTCGTGAAAGAACAGCATATTTGGAGTGATGATACACTTTCCATATGCAAAAGCCTTTCGGAGTCTCATAGTATCACGACACATTTTGCATGCCTTACTTGAATCAACACAGGTTGCAGGGATTTACAATTGTCAAATTAATTGTTAGATTGCCGGCATTTGTGTATTCAATCCTTCCTTAATCCTAAAAACCTTATGACATTAAGCACAAATTTAATGGACATTTTTGATACGACCTAATGACTAATGGGCGTGGCATTCACGATGACACTCTATGGGGGTAAAATAGGGTAGCTCACTCCCTAAGTTGGTATATTTTACTTTATTCATTTGCATTTATTCATTCATAATTCATTTATTTAAGGAATTTTGCCCTATCGGAACTTCCGTCGTGATTGTAGACAGGATGCCAATAAAGAGGTGTACTCGTGAGTGACCAGATTTCACCCTAAAATCGAAACCTGCATTTTCTCTAAGTTGGCTAGCGGCGAGTCAGGAGCAGTGTTGATAAATGAAGGATTAATGACATGACTTTGACGCCGGAATGAAATTAAATCGCTGGATTTAGGGAAAAATCAGATTTTAAAATCAACCCTACCGCCTACGGTCCTACACCTTTTAGTTAGCCCACAGACTACTAAACAAGCCCCACTGCAACAAGGAGAGTGAAAAGTTAGAAAGAGTGGGTTTGCATGGGTCATATTATGAGAGTCATTGAGGACACGTACCCAAAGAAGTCTCAAGAGCCGGAGAATGCTGCCGTGGTGGGATAACGATGTTGTCTACTTGGTGTTTAACTTCAGAAACCCCGTTCTCGAGGATGGGGGGAGCAGGAGGAGCGTAGAGCTCCCTGTTTTATTCATTCATGCGACAATGTCATCCCTTTACATGAAGGTAAGAGACCGCGACGGACCATTCAAGGCCACAAGGAAAGACGGGCTTGTGAACACCGGTTTTATCAGAATAGGCGGATTTCCCGGGTTCTCGTGATCACCTGCATCGTATTCATTTTTATTTTAATTAACATTGCAACATTCCGTTGGGAAAATCCAATCAATTGTCTTCTTTTAAAATCCGTTTTCTTGGCTTGTGGATCATCAATTTCCCTGCAAACTGGTCGATAGGTCCACAGGTACACAATGAAGAACAGGACGATTGGGATAGTCCATATGTCAATCATTTGACGTATGGGACATGTGTGTATGTGTATGGATGTTTTTAAAGGAGGTACTGAACAGGTCATTAATGGACCAGCCAGTACTCTGGCGAGACACCAATTGGATCTATTGCAGATACTCCTTGAACACGCTCGCCGCTTATTTTGTAATCTCACGACCCCACAGCCACTCCTAAAGGAATGACCCTGCATGAGGGATGAGATTCTTTGACCTACACAGGCCTTAGGTAGTTGCCATCTGGGTTGGTTTGAGTAGTGGTACTCAGTAGGACCACGTCCCCCCGAGGGGAGAGAATGTTCCCCGACCGTTTGTCAAAGCCCCTCCCCCCCTCTCAGGCAGCCGTCCACTGTAAGTCCCACCCCCATTTCCATCCAGTACCACCCATTTCGGTATGGGGACGTAGTTCACGGGGCCCCACCACTCCCACTCTCACACTCTCACCCCCTTCCCTCCTGACCGCCACGCCGTAGCCTAGAGTCCGGGTGAGTGTGGATAAAGGGGGCCCTGTTCCCCGGAGATGTGTGAGAGGAGCCAACGGCAGACCCCACCTCTCCAGCTTCAGAGGTCGAGTAGTGGAGCCTCACCATCAAGCCCTTCTCCACACTCTGACAGTAGCCACTCCCATCACCAAAACCACGCCCTTCCCTCTAGTCCTCAGGGGCAGCCAAGAGTCCAGGTCAGTGAGGCGCCGGGCAAGAGAGGTGGAGCCCGTAGTGCACTCCATCCCACCCCGATGTAGTCCATATGGGCTTGTGTGTGCACTTCAAATTGTCGAAAATTGTTGAATACAAAATGTCGAATCTATAGCTCTACGAGTAGTGCTCTTCAAACAGCAAAAAAGTGATTAAAGCCAACACACAAAAACGCTTGCTTTAAAGCATATCAACAGCAGGCAACTCTGTGATGACGTTTACTGTAGGATTACAGGAACCAGGAAACCGCAAAGTATTTCTTTTCGTCTTGCTGATTCCTATCT
>JAQGCL010000856.1:0-10860 GCA_034699605.1 Isotomiella paraminor
ACATTCCAGCACCGGTTTGAACCACTGTGAACCCCCGATGATAAGCGAAGGAAGTAGTTCCCGGCCCAAACTATTATAGCTGATGCAAAGGCTGCCGTGGAAATGATGAATAGAGTTCCAATACTTGAGTTGTCGAGTGATAAACCCACCTCCTCCCGGCTGCCTCTATTGCCTGGGTCCCAAGCCTTCCTCCTCAATACCTCCCGCGAGGTGTCTTCAAACGCGTTTTTGTCCTCCAATGCGGCCCTGTAGGCTGCCTGAACAATTGCATTTGACATTGAGTCGGTGTCTGAGATCCAACCCATTGGGTAATTACTCTTGATTTTGCATGACCATGGAATACAAGGAAAACCTCTTTATTGGCCATGGTTCCCGTCTCGATATCCGAGGAGGGGCAGGTAGGGATACGTTTTGGCAAGGTGGTCGAAGTAGGGTTTCCCTGGGTCAAACGGTGCGTAGGAATGTATGACCACTGATTTTCCATAATCAACAATGTCCTCCTCGATGGCAGTCCTTTACTCGTCGTTTCGGTACCACTTGACGACGTTTGAAATGTTGGCGAACATGTCACTACAACAAAAGCACCTTGTAATGCACCATTGTCAGTACAGTTGAGGCAGATTAGGCAGGAGTAACGTAATCCCGGGTCATGTTACTCTATACTTCTCAGCGAGCGACGAATTACTCGCACACTTTACTTGTACACGACGAAGTGGACGCATTTACATAAAAAACGAACGTGTCTAATCGCAGCAATGTATTTTAACTGCACTGCTGCTGCATCAAGAAAGATGTATCTATCTGTGCTCTCCGCCACTCTTTGCTTCGCGTAGAGACTGTGTAGTCATAGTAATCCACAAGAGGTTTTGTGTGAGTATACATGGTGCGTACATACGTACTCGTTTTTTCATATATGGCTATTATACCATTCTCTCTGCCTGCAATGCTCTATCATCCACTTAATCCTTCTTTTAACCAGTTTATCCTGCCAGCAGCTCAGTCACACAAAATGAACAGAGCAACAATAATAATAAACCTTGATACCAGCTTAGCTTTTTGGTTGGCAACAAATTCTCCTTTGTGTCACAAGTGCCTCTAAATTTGCAGTTTCATCGTCGTCTACTTAAAAATGGTGGGTGAAATAGGTACATCCGCAACTTGCCACATTACGAATTACGTAAGTACACTAATATGATTTTATAAAAATTAAAAGGATAACAATCAGACCATCTTAAAGCTTCATTATCACACTTCATGTTTAACGTAACTAGAAGACTGGGGACAGGGTGGAGAACTACGAATGGACATTTGTACCTGCCATTGTTCCAGATCCACCCGGTTCCGAACAGCAACCATGGTGGATGAGCTTTGTGAAGGACAAGGAGTTTGTATTCCCAAAGCCGGTCTTCCCCAGTAATTGCACATTTTCCAATCCTTCGTGGATAGAAGCGTAAGTCACTGCTCATCCCATTGAGACGACAATAAAGCTGTTCCCCTAGGTTCGAAGGGAACTACCAGACCCGAGGATCAGTGTTTAACTTCTCATTCCCCTATCCAATGTTACTGGATGATGTTGACAATACTGAGGATGGATCATTATTGGAATGGAGATTGGTTTCCATTGACTTTGCCCACGTGTGGCATGGGCCGATTGGAAATTTGGTGGAGAAGCTGCTGGAAGTTCGTCGGTTGAATAGTTGCGTAGATGGATGGAACAGACAGTTGCCTGAAAAATTCCAAGTCGGCTTCAACAAAAACGATATTGAAGGTGGCCATACCACGTTCAGTGTGAAAGTTGAAGTGTTCGGAAAGAACGTTGCTGACCAAAGGGCCCCACCTCTCCACAAACTCCTTCCCTCTCTTTTCAACAGTCCGGACCTATCGGATTTTAAGATCATGGCGGATGATGGCGAAGTTTTCCTTTGCCACAAAACCATTCTTGGGGGTATGCTATGACATGTTTCCCAAGACGGTCCCTTTTCATGTACTTTGTTGTCACAAATAGTTACAAGTCCGGTGTTCAAGGCCATGTTCCAGCCCGATACACGGGAGAATAAGGAAGGGCAAGTCACAATTGACGATGTCAATAAGTCGGCTCTTAAACTTATGCTGAAATGGATGTATGGGGGAGGGCTCAAGATAGACACTCATCCAACGCAACGCATTGACCTATACAAATTGGCGGATAGGTTTCTATTGGATGCATTTAAATCGTCGCTGACCCAGGACATTTTGGAGACGGTTTCCAGAGAGACCGCATCTGAGGTGTTTGACTTGGGTGAGACTTATGGGGAAGAGAGATTTTTGGCCATGGCGACGCAAGTCATGAATGTGAGTGTGTACAATATATGAACATCCAAACGCAAGTATACTGTTTGACCCTCCCTTAGGATAAGGGTGCAGGGAGAACTTAATACAGAAATACGCAAAAATGTTCACTCACCCTGATGTACATAGTATCAGAGGGACAAAGAAACTGATAAGCAAGTTGAGTACGATTTCGAGGGCAGCACGCTTGAGCTCCAAATAAAACTAAGGCGTGAACCAAACATACTTGTTTATTGAAGCATTTTGCTGTTCTAGTTCTTAAGTGAATCAACCTTTACCCTTCTTGTGTGCTATAAACAGTAGTCTTCACTGGAGAAATTAATATCAATATGACTAAAACAACCAAATTATGGGTTATTGAATATATATAGACACTTCATAAGAGAGCGTTCACAGAGAGTTCATTACGGCTACCGACGCCAGAAATTTAATTTCCACTGACAAGGGAACATTGAAACATGTCCGAGAGCGACTCCCATCAATTTAAAAGACGTGGTAGCCATGTCCCCATGGCACCCTTGGTTTATCTGAATGGACCCGTCGGGGGGTCTTAAGGGAACAAAAATTGAAAAACATCCTTATGGTAAATTGTAAGTCAGGGACTCAACCAAGTTAAGCCACGAAAATTGCAAAAGTCAACATAGCGAGGTATTGACGAAAGCACCGAATTTGTCATTACCAGGTATTGGAAAAAATTTGCTTTTTCTTGCTTGGGACCTAATATATGGAAAATCCACTTTGGAAACAATCCTGCACCTGGCCCCTTAAGGGTCTCATTCCGATAAACCAAGGGTGCAATGGGTACTTTGTCACCGTGCCCTACAACGTATATTAAATTGGTGGCAATCGCTCTCGGACATGTTCCATTGTGAGTCGATATGTGGAAATCACAAGAAAGGCAGCCTCCTTGCGACTAATCCTACGGCCTGTACAAGGGCCAGCACTTGCATCTAGTGGATTAGCAAGTACATCAATTGTATTGCAGTGCAGGAGTTGGTCGAGTATAACAAGTTGTACTCGTACAAGTTGTACTCGTACAAGTTGTACAAGTTGTATAACTCGTTATACAAGTATAACAAGTATAACGAGTTGTGTCAACTTCCTATGGAACCTGGCCATGTGTCAACTTACAAGAATTCGTGACACTGCGCCAATTTACACTGACAGCGGGTTAACGAATAGTAGAAGACTGTCAGTTTGTCAACTTCTGACGAGATGACATTATCAGATCGACTCCGTCAAGGACAGATATACCGCTAAGCCTACTTACTTATTTACATACAATGCAAACTTCAGCTGGGCAAAAGCCAGACGGAGCATAATTGCAGCTGCTCGTTGTCCTCATCACTTAAATTTTCTTTTACCAATCTATTCCTTTCAGTTTCCAAAAAGACGCAATCTTTGAGTAACGTAACGCATTGTATCAATGATGAAATTGGGTTGAGATTGGGGTCACATTTCTGAGCTTTCTGACTTCTGTCGTGCTGTGGGCAAAGTACTTTTTGAAGGGCAGTGATTCCGTGGACGTTGGAAGGATGGTGCTTCTCCAGTTCAGCGTCTTGGTTGAGGATGCTCCGCCGATACCGTCCGCTATGGGTGGGAAAGCTGTATTCAGGATGTACCTCAATTCTTTCAATAAAGGTAGATAACAGAAAAGTCTTTTACAGCAACAGAAGTCGAATGGTCATTTTCAAACAGAAACTTAGCATCACCAAAGGAGTTGTGATCTGAATAAAATTGCCGGCAAATCGAACCTTGCAAGGGGCAAGGGCTAGTATGGTTTTCCTTAAACACCCGTCTCTGCCACTTGAAGCTATCATTAGTTCTTGCTTCAACTTGATGGAGAATTTATTCGCAAGGCCTGCGAACGTTCCGAACAGAGTGATGAATAGAGCTGATTGCACATAGATAATTAAGTAAAGGAGATGAGCAGGGAAATTCCTAGCTTCGTAGTGGTCAAACATGAGTGTTACTGTCAAATACAACGTCACCACATTAGCCCAGCAAGCCACAACCAGGATAGGCGGAAGAAAGGTTAGCCGGTAGATCTCGTTGTAACTTGCTTCTATGACCTTCAGCTGGCGGAACATTGTGATTTTGTTGACAATAAATACAGGCTCTTGCCTTGGCACGGCTAGTCGACGATGCTCAAGTGCCGTTTTTAGTAGCATCCTGTATGCGCCACATAACACAATGTTGGTTCCAACGATCAGCTGCCAAATAACGAACACAAAATGAATGGTTCCAGGTAGAATGAGGAGACTTGATACAATGATGACGAATGCGGCAGGCAAATTAAGCTTGGAATTTTGAAGCAGAGAGGACGGAAACGGTGGAATCCCCGGTTGAGCTAGGTTAAATGCTGCAACTGAAATCACCGTGGCAAAACCGGAAGGCCCGGAAAGTCGTTTACACCAACAATATAAACCCTGATGGAATTTGTCCATTTGCTTTTTACCAATGTATTCATCCACACACGAAGCTAACCTGTATATATCCCCGTAGCGTTGACACAGTTGTACCAAAAACAACCATGCGAGCGAGTCGTTGGCGACAAATAAAGCAACGACACCCGTCTTCTGTTTTCTCGACGTTATATCCTCCCTTTCCTTAAAACCAATGAACGCAATAACCCACAATGAGCAAACGACGGGAGAATATAGGCAAAGGCTGAGGGCATGTCTGCAATATGCAATGTCCACACGAATCACCTTTTTCACCCAGCGGTGAACCCGTACACCCGAAATGTTCGGCCACATCACTACTGCCCTAAATTTTCTAAACGTCACTCCTTCACATCCGTGCCTGCGGCACAACCGGTCGCAAAATATACGACTTTGGTGGTCCCGCCGCATTCAGTTCCTCAAAGAATGGTTGTAGTAAGAAGGGTACGTCGTGGGGTGTTAAACAGAATTTCTGGAGTCCCTTGGGTCAGATAAAGATAAAGAAAATTTTCTAAAAATACCCAAATTAAATATAACAAAGTACCGGGAGAAACGCCCCAAAATCCCTTTACATGGGATTACAAAATGTCCACTTTTTACCCCACCGTTATTTGTTATTGATATTACATTTCACCTTCCGTGTATTTTTGATTTTTCTCGCTCTTTCAGATGAAACTAGAAGCACGGGGTCCACTTCTCTAAAATTAATATAACGTTTTTGGTGGGCAAGACCCCTTAACTAACAGAATGAGGTATCGGTAGAACATGGTAGGATTAAAGTATAAATCGGTCGATATTCAGTTTAATCATAAAGGAGCAACACACTTGGGTCCATACCTACGGGTATGGTTTAAGCAGTTCCGTATGGTATGTAAAAAAAGAGGGAATGACATATATGATTAATGTGTATTATTAAGTGATTACGGTCCAATTTTAGGAGTTCTCCTTAGTCATTTCTAATTTGTGAAAATTGATTGGATGGACGCGTAATCGTATCCTAAATCTTCATGTTAGATGGCTGAAAGGGCCGAAATGTAATGTAAACGTTGTTCAATTGCAAGGACAAAAAACAGGTTCAAAATAACACATTTCTGCATATTTATTTCCCAAATTTTTGTATTCTACACGTCGTATTCAAGCATACCACATTAACGGTACAAACAAAATGTCAAGCAAAGGGCACCGCCAACAGGAATAGAAATACTGATGAAATGTTATATATATATACTGAAATTTTCATGATTAGATAAAGCTGGCGTCTGGCAGTCAAGACGACCTACCAGAGTCTAATTAAAACTTATTTGCATGAGGCTGGTGTGGGATATCTTTTTCAAAAACAAGATTCAATGTCTAATCGTGGTTGTATGAGAAATGACGCATCATTAAACTTGTTTCCTAGCACTAGAACGTTGATTATAGATATTAAATTTTTGAAGCATGTGGGTAAGCAACAATATAATGTTATGTTGCTGATCAGAAAAAAACAACAAAAGTTAAATTAAGGCTGATGAGGTTAATGAACTGAATGTTCCAGGTACACAATTAAGGTTTTTTAGGTAGATACGATCTAGATACGATAATGATCACATTAGTTAATTACTTCCTTAATAATTGCTAGTAAGCAGTAAAGCAGGTATCTCATTGCATAAAGTTGAGGTACAGAAATGAAACAGGGGAAACCCGAATTGGGTTATGATATATTGGACGTATACGGGCGATATGAAGTGTTTGTGTATGTGGAACTCGAAATGCATGGAGAGAATTAGCTCCTCTGTATGTGCAAAAAAAGAGACACACACACAATTCTCCCATCAACACACCAAGCTCGTGAGTAAAAAAACGTTTGTAGGTCCCACTCTTCATGGCATTGAAATATGGACTGGAGAAGGTGCTGGCAGTTCGTCGGTTGAACAGTTGCGTAGATGGATGGAACCGACAGTTGCCTGAAAAATTCCAAGTCGGCTTCAACAACAACGATATTGAAGGTGGCCATACCACGTTCAGTGTGAAAGTTGAAGTGTTTGGAAAGAACGTTGCTGACCAAAGGGCCCCACCCCTCCACAAACTCCTCCCCTCTCTTTTCAATAGTCCAGACCTATCGAATTTTAAGATCGTGGCGGAGGATGGCGAAGTTCTGTTTTGCCACAAAACCATTCTTGGGGGTATGCTATGTCAGGGTCCCCAAAGCCTGTCCCTCTATTCATGTACTTGGTTGTCACAAATAGTTACAAGTCCGGTGTTCCAGGCCATGTTCCACCACGACACAAGGGAGAGAAAGGAAACGTAAGTCACAATTGATGATGTGCATAAGTCGGTACTTACACTCATGCTGGAGTGTTTGACCCACCTTTAGGATGAGGGTGCAGGGAGAACCTAATACAGAAATACGCAAAAATGTTTACCCACTCACCCTGATGGACATAGTATCAAGCATATGTACTCGCCTTTGTGAATCTGTTATGTTGAATTATATGATTTTCGTTAGGTAGCTAATAATTTGTCACAACGTATTTTCAGATTCTGACCATTTGTAAGACAATCATAGCGTTAGACGTGCTACGTACTGCGGCAACATCATTTGGAATAACGTATCACATGAACATATGCCTTTAATTTATGTGTTTCTTACGTAATGGGATATTTGCCGTTGTGCTCCCTGACAACCCTCGCTTGACTCTTTTCCTGAACGTCGTCGGTGGTATCGTAGAAGTAGGGAATGGCTGCCTTTGATACCGTATATCAATGATATGCCCCGTCATATTTGTAGTTGTTAATGCCACACGTACAGTCCTCAGGCTCAGTTGTAACAACAAATGTATTCAGCATCAATTCAATTAGGAGAGAGCATTAAGGGCCCATCCGGCATAATGCTGATAATTAATAAAAATTAATATTATGCCTTTCCTAGCAGTGCAGTAACAGCAGGATAAACATGTTATCACTGGTTTAAAGATTAACTTAAGGTTCCCCACGACACAACAAAATACTACCATGATGAACCAAACTACATTTAGTGGCCAACTGTTAATCAAAGGATAGAATTAATGCTGACGTAGTAAAAGAATTAATTAATCACCAGTTACCTCGCTAAGAATAATCACTGTGTTCAATGCAACTAAAGTAAGAACTGTTCGTATATTGCATTTTCGGTCTTCATTTCCAAAAGAAATCCAAAACGAACTAAGCTTTTCGAAGTATGGTATGCCAGCAACGCATAAAATAATCGTCAATTTTTCATTCCAGTCAAACGAATGAAAGGAAGTCATTGATTTAAAAGATGACGTAAATGAATGAAAAGATTCTCCGCTTTGCTATGTGTTTTTCATTTCAGAGAAGAAATGTTGTTCTGGATGACCTCTGATCTGCTTGAGTAGTTTGATTACTATGTTATCTTAACATGAATAAGCGACAACCAACCCACGGCTGTGAAGAAAAGTCAGTTCACTTGATTTAGATTTAGAACGACAACGCAATTAGTCTGTTGCAGTTAACAGATTTATTGGGACAAATTTAGTAACTTCATAATATAATTGATCATATAATTTCGTTCTGCTTAAACAAAGATGGTTAACAAAACGCTGATCTCGGGATTAGCAGCTGTTTTGACAGTCGTAATATTGACGGCCATCGTTTTTGCGTCCAGAAGCCAAAATGATAGTGAATTGAAGACGCTCACCCTCCCACGTACCACTGTTGCTGTCATCACTGAACACGAAGCCAATAATTACAGCATAGCAGGAGACTTACAAGGTTGATATTTGCTGTTCACCGAAAGCTTAGCTTGTATCTCAAACGATATCTCATGTTTATAGGTGCAGGACCACTGATGTCACCTTCTGAGTATAATAGCGCCGAGGATTACGACTACGACTCCCCTGAACTCTGCTCAGCTAACACCTCACGAGTCACGAATGAACCGGTGGGTGTCATTGTGGATTCAGGGGCCACGGTGGAATTCCCTTGCACTGGAGATAACTTAGGTATCCTTGTGTACCCAAAAAGTTAAATTGACTCAATTATTAGGTTTATGTAACCTAATGAAATCATCCTCTGTTGCTACTTGTCCAAATTTGGCCAGGTCATTGCAGCGTCTTTTGGCTAAAGGGAAACCACCACTATGTCAGCTCCAATGAGCTTGTGATTGTACGGGATCAGAGGTTGAGTGTTACAATTTCCGGAATACGAGGAAGTGTACTTACCATTCGCGATGTCAGGGCCTCGGACGCAGGGGAGTATACGTGCAAACTGCACAGGGGTGATCATGTTTTAGCTCAGATTACACACAGCTTGAAAATAAAATGAGTGGTACTTAATCACTAGATGAAATCGGGTTTTTGCAAGTCAGGAATGTTATTGTTTTCTGCCTTTGGCACATTTGAAAACATAAAAGATGCGATGCCCTTGAATTAACTTGGCGGAATACCACACAAACAGACATTCTTGTGACAACTCTATTTAGTCAAAGCTTCTTAAAAGCTCATCACATAATATTTTATGTGAACCTTGAAAAAAGCTGATACGTCATAAATCGAGCTTTTTTAGAAATATAAATCATAATAATGAACAAATGGAATAACTTCAGGAAGAACAAAACACCATTCGGTTTGCAAAATCGGACTGACTCAGACTTGTCCATAACTTCTTCAGGCGTCAGTTACTCTGATTTGAAATTAGCAAACGAATCGATGGTATGATGTGCCTAATTATGTCGGAACCACGGCGAGAATTTCATAGTACGAGATGAATCACGGGTGAGTTGACGTCGTTTTGGAATCAATGGGTCATTGAAACATTGCAGAGCAAAGTAATTTAATTTTTGTTACGAATGTACAATAAAACGATATGCCAGATATACGACCTAAATGTGTTATTTGAATGGATATATCCTTGATTCCACGTCACTGCAGATGTCAAAAGGTGCACAGTCTACATTCATAGCAAATGGATAAATTCATACATGACTGAAACTGAGGTGGAGGTTCGATTGTAAGTGAAAAAAAATTGTTTGCCGTAATTCTTAGAGCGTTCGTGTGTGCTGACTTGTAATCCTTTATTCGCAGTCCCCAATTTCCCGTCATAAGAAATTTTGGGTTTTCAGCAATACCGGGTTGGGTTGGGATGTTAAATTTGGGAACCCAAATGCCTGAGTTTCCTATACAAACATCCACCAAGCCTATTGATTGTGGACAGGGCACACAGTTGTTGATGAGAGAGTGGGGGTCGGTTGATGTGGATTCCAATCAGCAAAAAGCATTTATATCCTAGATATTGGTCTCCTGTACTTTTGAGACAGTGTATTGTGATCAGAATACTAGATTGACAGCGGAGTCACTCCCAGCATTGGCGTGTAGAAAGAAACCTTCATTTCGAATATGGACGCATCAAACCTGATGGCTTCCTTCGAAAACAGGAAGCCATTAGCACATGAGGAGAGCATTGAACTACCCCATTCCTTGCCTCACATCCGATGAGCGTCTACGTGACAAAATATTTTTGGTCAATAAAACTTGTAAACAGATTAAATCAATATCAAGCCAACGAGTAAACATTACGTACTAATGTTGGGACTATCCTGGGATGAAACAGTCTGAATCATTCCAATGTGTTGGATTCTGATAACGATTGTGTTCCTCCTCCGCCCCTTCGATTCTGAAGGTGGGAAAAGAAAACTAGTCGACTTGAATTTGTCAACTTTCCTCGACGGACTCAACGGTGCTCATGTCCTCCTCATCCAAATGCACTCCGCAGAGGACTTTGTGACAAACGTACCCCTCCAAATCTATGGTGGAAGATCAGTTATAGACTCAACTCCCTCCTTGATCCAAAGCCTGCTGGGTCTAACCAAATTTGAACTCCCTCCCTCTGCTCGACATTGTAACATGAGCCGAGTGCCCGTACAACTGTACGTCATTGTGGCCAATGTCCCGAAAGAGAAGGACTGGACATCCCTGGAAGAACATTTCGTGGCAGCAACGTCAACGGAGGTAGTTCCAGGTTTGGGAGCGGCGTTTTCTGGGAAGAGCAAGGATGACATAATGAAATCAATGAGTCAGGCGGATCGTCTCTCACAGACACCGATGGTGGGAGT
>JAQGCL010000857.1:0-10860 GCA_034699605.1 Isotomiella paraminor
AATGCCATCCTTGGCTCGCCCCCCAATGGCGGTCCCAAGTGTGTGATTACGATGGAAAACCGATTCCCATGCATTATCGACCTTCAAATATATTTCGACGTCACTGTCACCTATTGTCGTTGACAGGGAAGCTTCCACTGCGCAATATACGGAGACGGGTTCGTTGTTGAAAACGTAAATTGATTTCTCAAATGGAGTTACTATGCTGTTTCCTGAAAAGGAAAAGTAGTGTTATGTATTATCCAGAACTCATTTACATGGTATACCCAAATTCGATACTAATGCGTTCAATGCCATCGAAGAAGTCGTTGTTTCCGTTACTCCGCCGTCTTCAAATGTGCATGTGTAGTTTCCATCCATTTTTTGATTGAGATGAAATCCTTCGTAGGGTAGAAAAATATATTGACCTGGTTGCAACTGTACACCCTAAAAATGCAATAAAACCTACAAAGTCACGAAAAAGTGGTTTGCTGTGCTGCACCGTTACAACGTTAAACATCAGTAGTAAGGTGAGGCAACAACAATTCTTGATGCAAGATGAAAAGAGGTAGTCCTTAAAGTTATTCAATTTATTAGTGAGTTCCTAACTCCTTTATTAAATCATCCTGCACATCTCATGCGTTAGTCCTCATGATAGTAACTGTCGTCGAGTTCTCCTCTCAAGTGCCCTCAGGGTTCCCATTTGTAGGGGAGGAGGGCAACAACTCATTGTCGCCTCAGCCACTTCAACTTTTGCAATCGCAGGTCACAGTCGACCTACAGTCCTTCAAACATTTTGCCCTCCACACAGCACCTGAATGCTCAAGGAGGGGAGGGAGCTTTCAACAATGCCGTCATCGAGGTAGTAAGGCAGGTGGATATCAAAATGCGATTTAGCATTGGTCAGGCGTATTCCAAAGGGAGGAGGTGGGTGGATCGGTCAGCACCAATTCTTTGATGACGTCATTGTCAAACATTCCGAAGGACAATTGCGTTGTAGGATATGGAGTTGGCGGTGGTGGTGGCTGCCAACAGTTTATAGCAATAGCAAGCGTAACAGAACAGTGGCACGGCATTCCACTCGCTCAACGCCAAGGAATTGTATGTACACAGCCACATGTCTCTTCTTTCTCCCAAGCTGCTGTTGCTCATGCAATCGTTGTCTTTGTGCGTTAGGTTCAAGTTGAGATTTGGGACAAAATAAACGTTTCTTAGGGTCCTATTTTCGTGATTACATGCATTTTGTGTCCCGAGCAAGGAACTCCCACATTTACTCGTCGTTAGGAATTATTGTGTTTCGTAGTATATGTAGATCATAATCGGTCGATCATGTTTCATGTGAGAGCACATGCATTGCCATTTAAAAGTGTGGCGACGTAAATTTTGTTGCGGACGATTTGGACGTTTGTTTTTTGGCAAGGGGAGACCCGACAGCATTTGTTGGAATAAATATACTGCATCGTTACAGACGACCCGACTAACTGACACTACAGCTGTATGAAATAATAATTCCTAACGACGAGTAAATGCGGGTAGTTCCAGTTCGTCCACCAAATGCAAGACTTAGTTTGGCACAAATCTCACCTTGTCCCTAACGCACAATAGAAGACAACTATTGCATGAGAAACAGCGGAAGATGAGAAATTGTTTGGTGTTGTAGAACGAGTGTCACTAGCTGCCACCACCACCACCACCAACTGCATGTCCCACAACGCAATTCCGTTTGGGAACGTCTAGCAATGACGTCATCGACGAATTGGTGTTGACAGACCCACCCATGTCCTCGCCTTGGAATACGCGTAACCCATGATAAATCGCGTTTTTCTACCGCCCCCATACCCCACCTTCTTCGATTAAGTCATTGTTGAATACTCCCTCTCCTCCGTTAGCAACTGTGCAAATCAGGTGCTGTGTTGAAGGCAAAATGTCTGAAGGGCTGTAGGTCGACTGTGACCTGCGATCGCAACTTTTGAACTGACCAGCACTTCTTAGAGTTGATGCCCTGCTTCCCTGCAAAGGGGAACCCTGAGAAGCGTGCTCAGGGTACCCAGAGTGAAGAGCTCGGCCCTGACAACCCCCGCGAGGACTAACTAATGATTTGTGCAAAAACGATCGCAGAAAGGTAATGGAACTACCCTAACTAGCAGTCATCGCACAAGCTAGTAAGGACAACCTAATAACAGTGCTTGCCTCGTGCAATTGATATATATCAGTCCAAGGAATTTTGAATTTTCTTCTTCAAAATTATAAAAAAATTACGTTTCGTCTTATAGATACATTCCCTTCCACGTTGGATACAGCACATGGAATGAGGTCAAGTTTTGTGATCCCATTGAGTGAAGGTTTTGGCTCAAAGAATTTGTTGCCTATATATTCCCCCCCTTCTGAAACCATTAAAGCATTTGAAATCAACTCAAACGGTGGAGAATTTGTCGGGCGGATTTTTTTAAAACCTTCGTCCAGCACAATGAGAGTCCTTTGGTTTGATACGGAGTTTATAACGGTGCACTTGAGATAAAGGGAAGCCCTTTGGGAGGTTTTGTAACGTTTATTCCTAAGAAGTAGAACGGAAGACTGGTACATGGTCTGCCCATCTTCCCGAGTGGCGATGGTCTCGGATGTCCCGTACGAAAGATGGTACAATGCGGTCTAATCAAAGACAAGGGCATCATAAAATTGTGTCCTTAAGACGAAGGTTACCGGGGTCCTCACCGCGTATCCTTCCACTTCCCATCGCACAGGGAACGGTGACTCACATCGAACAGCCAGAGTGGCAGCAGAAAGGTGTGCACGCCCCATTATTGAGTAAAAGGTGGGGATCCCGTCCTCCGTGGGCCTTGCAGCCTTCCAGCCGTGGCTGTGTGACGACAGCAGGGACACTGTCATGGTTATGTTGGATGTGTTGTTTTTTCGGGGTGAATATGCGTCCAAATCCACCAATTGTCGGCCACATTCGAAGACGCGGCAATCACCCCTTTCATACCAAACATCCTTTGCAATAGTTTCATTATAGAATGGAAACCACCAACCACCACCAGAAACAGCAGATAACATGAACACACGACCAAGATTGTGGAGTTGGCTGTATTCATAGACTGATTTCCAAAAACGTATAACAGTAAAATCGTCCAGGATCTTCTCACTGTAACCCCAGTAACCCCTTACTGTAAAAGACATATTTGGAAACAACGTTGGTAACGTCTTGCGACAAGTGTCGAAGGCATTCAAAGTGTCAGAGGCAGCAACGTTTGTGCTACGTTCCAGTGTATCAAAGGAATTTGTCGACGCGTCTTTGTCTCGTGCGAAGGAGATCATACCCGACATGCACACAATCGAGCTGACTAAAGAGGGGAAGAGTTTTAAAGTTTCTTCATAGCGTGCCACGATTATTTCATCGTTAAGTTCGTTAGCCAGGAGTACAACAGACACCTCAAAATTGTATCCCGCTGGTATCCCTTCGGACAATGCCGACAGTAAATCCACACTTCCCGGATCCTGAAGGAAGACCATGAAGCCACAAACTGTCTCTGAATCATTGCCATACTTATTATTTGCAGACGCAATAAACTTATCTATATATGCTTTCAAAACCGTATGGTCAATTGAATGCAGCTCATTGTGAACGCAGACTCGTCCTGTCTCCTCTGATGTGTGGGAATTGATATTTGCTGCCGCCTTAACAGCCAGAACTGCAACTATATTCGTGGAATTTAACAAAATAGCCTGTATGTAATCATCATTTCCACTTACTGTCCGCGTCCACATAAACGTTGCTAAATCGCTTTGACACCATCTTCAACAAAATCTCCATCCCCTCCTCGGTTTTCTCCACTCTCGATTTAAACCCAGTCCAACTCAGATGGACACCTATTGCATCTCGGTCAAACTGAAAGGACGGAGCTTGGAGGTTACTTCTGTCAGGGAAATACATGACCTACATTTCAAAAAGGATGGGACCATTCATACTAAGTTTTGTTTGTTTGTTGTTCTGATGTTTTTTGTATGCAGTTACCAAGACCAGTATCCCAAGGCAGTATTTGTTCACTGCAGGTCGGAGTTGTGCGGCCATGGGTGTGCTTAAACAATGAAACTTACTTTAGAACAAATCAAACGTGCGTCTGGTGAAAAATATGTGCAATTTAAAACAACATTTTTAATATAAGGACCACAACTTGAGTCATCTTGTGTCTACGTGGCGCTGGGATGGGCATATCCTTTTCACTTCATGGCAGGCAGGAAACTTGGTGGTTTGGTAATTAATGATATCTAAAGCAATTAAGCAACCCGACCACGACTTTCGCTGATTGATTGCAAAGTAATTATGCCGTCATAAAAAGGATTGGAACTGAGGCGATTTAATATTTTTCGTCATCTTGATGATGAGGGCAGAACAATGTCTAATTTTAGTATGCTCGGTCTGAAAATCGTACATCCACACATTTATTCTACATCCCTTTACAAATCAAATGATATCTCCCATTATCCAAAATCCCAAACAGGGTGAGCACCAGGATAATTATGAACCCAGGAAAAGTAGACAACACCGAGCAACCAGCATACCTCGCTGCAATGTCAATGTCGTCGCTGTAGTTGTCGCAACAGGTCAGCTGGATGTATTCACGCCCATAATAGCTCATTCCTTAGAAGTCGCCCTCGCCGCCTGGATTGTTTTAACGAAGGTCTGGGTGAGAGTATTTCAGGGGACATTTGCTTCCGCCAGTCGGTGCTGTGCATGGGGTTTCTCTTTTCACCGCAAGTCCAAAGAAGATGTTTGTAAAATTAGCATTCTACATTTGAATAACTGATTACCAGACTCGTGGTTTAACTGGGCTAGAAACGTGGCTGCTTCCAACTTTGTTCCTAGCAACTTTTCCTACTAACTTCCTACTAACTTTGTTCAAATGTCTCCCTTTGGAAGGGCTGCTAAGAATGCATTGTACTGTTCCCTTGAAGGAGTGGGACCTCCGTTTCCGTTTACAGCGTTGACAAACTCCGTCCAGCTCACAATCTCTTCGTCACCCTTTTCTAGACCAACGTACCAAAAAATGTCAAAATAGGAATGTATATTCTGTTCTGGGGTGGTACGTAACTCGTACTTGGCACCCTCCGAGTTTCATCCCATTGTCTTAATTAATAAATGGAAGGATTGTGTCTTATGAGAACTCTTTGTTTTAAAAATAGGTAGCCGTATTTATAGGGAATCCAGGAGGAGGCTATACTTACATCCTGGGGATATTGACCCCATTCAAAACACAACGTAGTCATTTTTGGATTGAGGCAACAAATAAAGCATGTACATTCCTCAACGTGATTCTTGCTTAAATAACAATAGACCATTATATGGACAAACACGTTGTAAGTGATGTAAAATAAGGCCTATTTTAAAAAGCTTTGATAAACCTAACATAACGAAGTTCAGCGAGTCAGACTGCCAGGTAGTATGATTGTGCGGCATATGCCAATAGGCGTAGATAAAGTTTACGACCATTAACATCATGAGTTACAATGCTTCTTGATGTTGAGGTTTCCGCTTACGAACACATGATATAAATTGGTAAAAACATTCAAATAAAAAGGCACTGATAATCTAATTTTAGTTTTTGTGATTCATCTAATATAATTGTTCTATTTCTGACGGTTTAGTGGGGTTCCTTATTCGCCATCAACCGGTTCGGCAGCCCGACGAATTTAGAAGCATTGAAAACAAGTAACAAAAACAAGTCGCGTGTATTCCCAATCCCAAATTGTGTAATCTCTGCTTTCTGACAAAGTGAAATGGAGTACATTGTCGGCAGGTTATTGAAATGATTTTTGCTGTACCTATTAGTAGTTGTACAAAGTTGGCCTGGTCGGCACAAATGTGACTTTTCGTACGAATGACGTCTCAATACGGTTTGAACCATAGATTTAAAAAGACCTTTTTAAATCTATGGTTTGAACTTATGAGGGAAGATACTCTTACGATAAGTAGAGGTAAGATCCTCCTGGTGAGCAAATCACGGTTATTTATGTGTCTTGGAAACCTGGTGACAGACATATTAAATGATGATATGCATTCCAGATTTAATACGTTTTTAAAACTTGTCATCGTCATCTTAATCCGCCCAGCGGTTGTATGTTTGTTTGCAAAAAGTTGCAATTGGGAACACGGATCACCCAATCCTTCCTGTACCACGTGAGTTGACCATTTGTTTTCTTTTTCTTTTAACTGTCTAGTTGCAAGCAGAATGGAACCCCTCCTAATTCAGTTAACAATGTGTCCTTCTATAAAACATACCCATCGATGGTAGATCCTCCAACTGTTGTCATGCGTCCCATCGGCCGACTGGGAAACCAGCTGTTTCAGTATGCCTCCCATCTTTCCCTTGCCCGCAAACATGACTGGCCCCTCTTAGTCCTGAACAATACTTACTTTGATAGCTCTTTACACACTTTGGACATCTACCTGAATCAATTTAACTTGGTGAAGCATCATCCTTGCGAACGATACACGTTGGACATTTTTGATGAACAGCTGCTGAACGGGGAATATACCCAAACAATGTGTGTCTCCCTGGGATATTGTCAGAGTGAAGTATTCTTTTCTGTTTACAAACGCGAGCTGCTAAATGACGTATTTTCCTGTGTTAGAACGCCAGCTGTGAATTATTGGAAAGCGCGAATCGATTCCACAGAGTCCGTCGCCGTGAACTTTAGGGGGAAGTAAAGGAGAGGGAGAGAGTAAAGGAGCCTTCATTACTGCACTTTATAGGTTCAATCCGGATTTCTGATCATGTGAAAATTGATTAGTTTGTAATAAGCTGTAACAGTTTATGAAACTCAGACTGCTAAACAGCGATATCCAACCCCTTAATTTCAATTAGTCGGAGTGCTAAGCTGTATAATTAGCTATCTCTAATAGCTTATGCGTTTACTTCAATTGTCCCAGCTGATCATTTGAGTGGCGTTCTATCCGTATCTTTTGCCACCATCCTGTTTCTCTCAGACACACATTCTACATGTCCCCTGCAAGGGACAGCTTCACATGAATTTATTACAGGGGCTAATACCTCAAAAGTTCATCATTCTTGTCCACAAGGTCTAAAAACAATGAAAACGTTGCCACCTCTCAGCCGCTTTCTCATATATTCAGATGGACCGTCTTTGCTTACGGAGGAGGAATCATCATCATCACACAAGCAGATCACACACACACGCGGCAAACGCTTGATAACATTTCTTCTCTCTCTCTCTCTTACGTTACATATAAGCTCTCTTCTCAATGGAGATAGCTTCATACTTCTTTTTACATAAAGGATTATTATACTGCATAGGAGTATGGTACTCGTACCATAAATGAAGTTTACGACCATAAACTTCATCAACGACATTACTTCTTGATGATGAAGTTTGCGTTTACCAATACGTGATATTAAGTACTGAAAACATTCCCAATATTTTCGTACCAATACTTAGTATGGTTGTTATTGAGGTCATATACTAGCTCTATTTCTAATGGTTTAGTGTTCTTCATTATTCACAATGAACCATTCACAAAATTCATCATATTCATCAAAGCCATCCATTAAATCTGCATCGTGACGTATTTGTACTTACCAGAACTATAACTACCGTTTCGGTAATCCCATAGAGAAGTTACTATTGTGTGTAAGGATGTAGAAACGTTATTTATGTGTCTTGGAAACCTTGTGGCAAACATGTTAACTGGAGATATGTTCTCCAGATTTCATACATTCTTAAAACTTGCCAACGTCGTGTTTATCCTCCTGGCAGTTACATATTGCGTTGCAAAAATTTGGATTTGGGAAAACATATCACCCTGTACCGTGTGAGTAAACGAAGTTTAACAATTTTCTTTCTTATCTGTTTAACTTTCTAGTTGCCAGCCGAATGGAAGTAGGATGACCCCTCAGAATTCAGTTAACAATGCGTCCTTCTACAAGACCCACCCATTAATCATAGATCATCCAGCTGTTGTCATGCGTCCCATTGGCCGCTTGGGCAACCAGCTGTTTCAGTATGCTTGCCACTACTCCCTTGCCCGGAAGCATGACTGGCCCTTGTTTGTTCTTAACAATACTTACTTTGACAGCGCTCTACACACTTTGAACATCCACCTGGACCAATTTAACTTGGTGAAACATCATCCTTGCGAACGATACTCCTTGGATGTTTATGATGAACAGCTGCTTGACTGTGATTACCCCCAAACCATGTGTACCTCCCTGGGATATTGTCAGAGTGAAGTTTTCTTTTCTTCTTACAAACGAGAACTGCTGGATGACGTATTTTCCTTTAAACAAAGTGTTAGAACACCAGCTGTGAATTACTGGAAAGCACGAATCGACTCAACTGAATCCGTGGCCGTGCACATTAGAAGAGGGGATTATGTTACCGAATACAAGGAAGAGCTGTCCCCCGAGTTTTACCTGAGCTGCATGGAAACAATCGAGGCAAAACTGGCGTCTAGAGATGTCACGTATTATATTTTTACAGATGACATCTTTCAAGTTCCGACAGAGATAAGTCGCATGTCAAATGCTGCACTGGTGTCCAGCCCCCATACACAACCGATTCATGAGTTGTATTTAATGTCCAAGTGCAAGCATCATATAAACCCTCCCAGTAGCTTCAGCTGGTGGGGAGCCTACCTCAGCCGACCAGAGGAAACGGGAGGAATTGTCTGTGCTGCGAAACATAGGGAAGATCTATACACTCATATCGTGCCAAAGGGAAATTTGTCATTTAACGTCTGGATGGACAAGTATTTGTACTATCCGACGAATTGGATTGGAAGGAAAGGTAAATATTTGGCTTCGTAGGAAGGAACACCCTCTCATCATTCTTCAGTTCAACAAATCTGTTGTTATGGGGAATTCGTGTAATCGAGGTATGTGCCGTATTCCTTATAGTTAGATTGTTAGATTAATATAAATGCAACATAAAATTTAAAAAACTCTTTTCACAATTTCGAAATCAGTAAACTGTAACCTTCCTCGATAGTTCAGGAGCGATTGTAAACGTTTTAAATTTTGAATGTTTATGCATGTGCAAAATAAATTCAACTAGCCCTATCATTGTTGGTTTTTATTGTTATTGCGGAGAAATGCGCCATTTATAATATTTATTCACGTAAATTTTAAAACAGGACTCATTGAGATTACAGAAATATCAATGTAAAAACTATGATATTTCTGTATTCTCAAAGATTGAAAGTTTCCTCGGCCCATCCACGCTCCATTTCCATCTGGTGCAGAAATATTGGATGTAATTAATATAACCAACAATTGCCCGGTGTATGTAATCCCATAGCTCTTTTTCCATTTTCCATTCAACCCTTGGGTTCCTCGGTCCCATCGCTCTGGTTTTATTGCCCTCTTAATCTTAATTTCCCTTTTATGGGGGACAACACACGAGGGAGGTAGGACTCACCCAGTTAAGAGTGAGTAGGCTAGACAAAAGTGTTGGTAGCAACGTAACAAGCCGCCGACCTAACCTGGTACCACGTAGGATTATGTAACTGCCGGAGGAAATGAGATCATGAATGAAAGTTACTGCTCTCCTGGTAATTAAGCCTTAATCAAGTTACATTTATGTAACATCCGATTTTACTTTCAACGCCTAGGTTGATGTATAGAATGAGGAAGAGAACGCGAGGACGTGGGGAGAAAGAAAGAAAGGAGAGCTAATTCAAAACCCCAATTTCCAACGCGACCTAGAAAACAAGAAAGTCATGCACCATGAACCCATATACTTGCATTCCCTTCCAATGCAATGAACTCTACAACCCTTTACCCCAATTCCATTGTCTTCAAATCCCATACCATCGTAGGTGGATGAGTGGGTGTTGACGTTACCTTTAATGCACGCACGGTAGGTCATAAGCAGTATAAATTTTAATTACACACGTAAAGGGGCAAAACCTGCAAAGAATTTCTGTAAAAATTGGACGTACAAGGAACGTAGAAGCGGAGATGACAGATGAGACATAGTTTACCCCGCTTGAACTGCTGTGACTATCGTATTCAGCTATTCTGATAATCGGAAGCCCAGAAAATGAGAGCAGCATCGAATTCATTGGTGCAGAAAATTGTTTTTCTTACTCGTGTTCGCTTTTGAATGTTTGCTTACTTTCTTTGATCCATGTGGATGATTCCGTTGTGTAAATAACAAATAATCGAGATACCGCGTCAAAATCGAGATGAAATTTGAATAAATTGAAAAGAATATGACTCCACCCTCTCTGAGATGAAGGGAAAGTCAAAGTGGTTTCGGGTAAAACTGCAGTCTGTAAAGTGCTCGTGATACTCCCGACTTACTGACTTTGATGACCGGTCTGTGAAGACCACTTACTGCCTCCCGTTTCTTTCAAAGAAAGAAAGGAATTTTAATTCAATTCTATTTTTGACATTCATCGACAAATTCACATGTGTAAATGAATTTTCCTCAATACATTTGACATCCTATACAACAACCTTTCCTTCTCTTGAAGTGAAAAAAGAAAGAAATGAAAATACGACAGTTGTCAACATCACCACAGTCCACAAAACAACTGTCAACAGAAAGGAAGATTGCATTTTGTACCATGAGCTGGGTACAAACGGTTGCCAACAGGGACTGTCCCCTGTCATTCCTGAACCTAGAAGGTGATTCCATCCAAGCCAACAATAAGTCTACGTCGACTGACACATTGGAACCCTCTCAAAAAGGACAACAATGAAGGATCACAAATCCCGCTGTTGTCAAGCTTTATGTACACCCAAGATTTTGATGACTTCTAAGCTTCACTTTCCTCTTGTAAGCAGCAGTCTGAATATTGCAAAAATATTCTGCGGAAGAGTTTATTGTACCTCCCATCATGGTATACAAAGTAAGTAGACC
>JAQGCL010000858.1:0-10856 GCA_034699605.1 Isotomiella paraminor
AAAGATTTACATTCCACGCTACGCACACATTGTTATTATTGTGACCGAAGAAAGTATCTTACTTAATTTCAAAAAAAATGATTCCTTGCCAAAGAGAAAAAAGCAACTTTGTATGTATTATAATACGTGTGTAGTCAGTCACACTCCTCTCCTCTGTATCCTGCATGCATGCATGTATGTAAAGTACTTGTATTGTTGTGTGATGTTTATTATGGTACAATAATAATACAAAATATAGTTCCAATAACGACGACAAAATTTGAACCTGGTTTTTGTGTCTGCTCTGGGACGCCACTGATTCTCATCCTGCAGATGACCTACCTAAATTTACATTTAATCCTTGCGTAACAATGCGTAATCCAAAATCCCAATGCCCCCAAATCAGAGAACGACGCTACTGAAAAAAACAGTGATGAGGAGGATAGGGTTGTCGAGCCTTGCAAGGATCATGGGCCAAATGTAAAGTGCTTCAAGTGCCTTACTCCAACCAAAGGACGTAAAATTAAACAGGTTGCCCCAAATGTCTTTGAGTTTGAAGATTGAACATCAAAATTTTGTTAATAATTGCATATTTATTGTGGTAAATATACAGTTCCAATGATTATCTATCATATAAAAACAGTCTTTGGGATTGAGTAACGATTTTGAACACGGTTTTTCTATTTCATTCCGGATATTATTGATCCTAATGACCTACGTTTTCAAATTCATTTCTACATAAGAAGATTACAGTTTAGACCGCAAATTGGTCCCTCCTAAACCCACAAGTTCCATGTCTAACAGCGTCTCCTTCAGGGCAGTCTTGTATTTGTTGGCGTCAGTCTCTGCGTTTGAAGCGAAGGCAGATATTCCAAAGACGATGGAGGCTTTGTTTGGGTTATAGCAACATCCATACCTGTACAACAATACAATATACAATACTTTTGTACATAAACGTATCGCCTTATCATTCTCCTTACCCATCCTCCGTGAGTGGCCCATAGCACATGAAGGCCTCAACCTCAAGCTTTGAAGACACTTGACTCGTGGAGAGTCTAAAATTAGTGGATTTGACAAACCCCTCGTCCTCATACAAGGATGGAACCTTCATCCCATTCTCTACTGCAATTTTCTTCAGACCCAAAAGATGACGGTCCACCCCTTGACCTCGCACTGCCTCAGCCACGTACTTTTTGTGAGCCTCTACAGCGTTTTTCATGGCTTTGAACTTGTCCTGGAGACTCATGCCTGGGTTCAGTAGGGCCTTTGAGAAATCTACAGCTTCCGTAGAACAGGATCGAATGCACTCGGTCCGTCCTTCACGAAACATTCTAAAATAGTAATTCAACTAAGTTTTAGGGAATGGGAAAAATTACCCTAGTTACCTGACACTGGCGGACTCGTAATGTGCAGCAGGTTCTCCATGAAGACGATAAAACGCTGCTTGAATAGCCATCTGAATAAAAGAATCCGGGCTGAGTTGGAGACTTTTGATGAAGTCACTCCCATACTTTCTAAAGGACAATGGAGCCATTTGCACGTTCTGGACTAGTCTGTAGGATCAAAGAAAAGAGCGTATGGTTTATTTTTAGAACTTGCTTCAAGTTTAGAACCTAACCTGTCTACGTGATTCTTTGCCTCTGCAATTGCTTCCACGACTTTATGATCCGCATCCGTATTGAGTGGAAGGGGTTGTAAGGTTATCGTCTCTGCCATCTTCTGTGTGACCAGGTCATTCGCAAAAGCCACAGGCCCTTTGAGTTTGAAAGAGTCCACATATTCTAGAATGGAATCCATCATGTTCGCCACAGGGGGTCCTTCTGAGGGTGAATGCTCATATGTGAGTCCATTCTCCCCATCCGTCCCGACTATGAAATTGATCGTCTTGTCGAACCATCGGTTGGCAGAGTTTGTATGATTGCCATGAAGCATTTGAAGGGAGGCGATGGTGAGTCGTTCGCTAATTTCAACGTCAAAGTCATCAACACCTCGGCAAGTTGCGGGTGTGGCCGAATTACATTCTTCTGAGGTAAGGAACAAGGCTCGATTGGGCCTGTCAATTGCTAGGATGAAGAGCGCTTCTTCAATTTCCTTTAGGGACTTTGCAGTTTCAGGATCCTTTTTTAACCTGAAAATAAATGAAACAGAAATTGAGAAAATTAAATGAATTAATTAACTTAGAAACCTCGAACCTTTCATAGGCGTCTGCCCACTTGTCCCGATGCTCGGCTGTGAGGAACCCTACAGGAACCCCACTGAGTCCGGTTGTGCCTCCCACAATTTTATTCAGTTCTGCAAAAAGCACCTGTGGTGACTTGAGTCCCCCTTTAGAGGGATCCAAGGTGTTCACTTTGAAGTAGTAATTTTTATACGCAACCACAAAATGCGACGAGTTTGGATGATAAACGAGTTGGTCTCGCCCCCTGACTGGGATTCTAGTCGTTCCAAATATCCTCTTGTACTGACCCATGTCCAGGGGTATTTTCCCCATGAAGTCAGGGGGGATTGCCTCCGAGTCTACCGACTCTTTGTAGAGAAGGGCCCCATGGACGAGTTTGGCAGCGTAGGAGAGTTGGTCGTCCATCGAGTTGAATCTCTGGAGGGGAAAGACAAGGCCTGGGGATGAGAAGACGACGACGGGTTCCCGGTACTCGAGGTAGGCAGTGTTGAGCCACCATTCAGCCATCTGGACACAAAACAAGGACTTGGTGATTAAGTTTAAGAAACAGTTGTTGGATTCTTTACCCAATTGTCCATAGAATTAGCCCTATTTTCCAAGAGCGCCTGGAGCTTTGGCCCCTGGTCCGGAACCGTCCCAAACCTCGACACGACTTCAATCGTCTTCTTGTAACTTTCAGGACTTAGGAGTGGCTTCACAGTTCTATGAATTAAGTAAATATTGAAATACCTAAATATGTCATGACAATGAATGTCAACCAACCTTAGATACTTGGCCAGTGTGTCATTTAAACATGGGACTGGTAGCGATGGTAACTTTCCAAGAGTCCCTGGACTTGGACTTGGTGTCTTCGTCATCCTTTGGGTTGACGAAGCAGTTGAATAAGGTGTCATCGTCATCGCCAAGAATCCCTTATTATTCGTTAGCAGGTGTTGACTGGGTGCTGTCAACTGTCCAAGTTTCCAGGAATTATTAAAATAATTATTGCTTCTTTGGATGGCATTAGCAGCAGCTCGAATTCCTCTTGGTCCGACGGATCGGCTCATGATAACCCACATGACTGACATGATGATGATGATAAGGAGTTGACCTCAACCTACATGATATACCCATACCCATCAATACAAATTATTTGCACAACCACAGTTCACTTAAAAATAATTAGCTTACCAAAAGTCTTATTATTTATCAAGCTGGGTCTCGTCTCTTGATTCGTTGAACTGGACATGTGTGCCCACCTCAAACAGGAATCTTATGCATTGAACTAATTTACTTTTAGCCCAGTAATTAGTAATTACAGTAATTAATTTTTAAGAAGGAAAAAAAGCAAATTCAGCATCCTAAGCACGTAAGAAAACAAGACAAAACCGGCTGACTGCTCGTTTTGTCTTTGTGCAGAACGGTTAAAGCTTCTTCTTCTTTGTTGTCATGCAAAATGAAAAATTTGCTTTCTTTAATTACTTTTTTTGACAAATGAATTTTGGATACCGAGGGGATATAAAGTCATTAATTCATCTAAGTAATTTTTTAATGATGCAAAGTTTGTTAACGTCATATTAATAATCATTAATATGTCTTAATTAATGAACCATTACAATGAAGGACGGTATTGTCGTAAGGCCAAGTAGAATTTGGCAGTGAAGCCATTGTTTTCAATGCTTGGGAGTTGTTTGGCAGTTACAATTGCCCCCGTCTCGTCTCCAATAAGGTGGTCCGTAAGCTTGGCTGCTGCACTGACCTACACCGAAAGAAAAATTCAGAGATAGGAAAAACCATGCCTTATTGATATAATGCCTTATTTAGAAGCGTCATTATCTCTGTTTGTTCCTCATTTTCCGCCATTTTCAACGTATTGACGAACTCCTCTACAAACCACGTTCCCTTGGAAGTGTCCCGATATGAGACGTAACCAAGGTAGGAGGGGAAGATGACGAGGGTGTCTGACATGCTTGGTAGGACAACAGCTTTCGATTGATAAGGGTGCTTTATTGTGTCCTGGGAGCTGTCCAAACTAGCATTATTATTGTGGTCAGGCATCCTTCCTCCAGTCCCAACAACGTCCCAATTGTCACCCCTAAAAACAATTAAGTGATTTGTGGTATAAGTTCATAAATATATGTGTACCTGCAGCAAACAAAAAAGAACATCTTCGGAACACCGGACAAGTGGGGGCAAGAGCCGTTGTCAAATTGTTGCATGTCCTCCCGGATATCCAATTCACTCCATTCACTCGTGAAGATGACGTCCCTTGATCCATGGCACATTATGATGAAGACGAGGCTTTCCAACTGGCTTTTTCCACTCATTTCCGTCCAGGATTGGGCCTTGCCTATTGTATCCTCTAGGTCCTGAAATCAACCATTTGATTTTACAAATGGAACATCTTGTATAATTTAATGCGCACGCACTTCACGCTTCACCGTTTTCTCCAACTCGAAGAGTTTACAGGGTTTTTGTAACTCTTCGGAAAAGAGGCATTTCAAAACTTCAAAGTCTTTGCTCGAGCCAAGTCTTTCCTTGTGAACGCCGTCTTCATACTTTTCGATGTTGACCAAAACTACCAGGCGTTGTAAATGGGGAGCTTGAGGATATATTTCCATCTACAATCATCAGAGACATAAGTGTACATACTGTGCGGTATGCGTTCTAATGCTAGAGATCTTACGGGAACTGTCGACCTCACTTTTCGTTGTCCGTACATCTCCGACAATGTGGTGCCTCCTTTTCCTTTCATAAGTTCCCAAGGCTTCAAGTAGAATTGTCCGTCTGCCACGTGCTTACAATGAAAGCCCATTTCCACGTCACAGTCGTGGTTTACAAGTTCCCTATGTGGCTGCTCCCCCTTTTTCGGCTTGTGCTGGAACCTTTTGTTGGTGGCAAAGAGGCCCTTGTTGGATATGCTTTTGATAAACAGGTTTATAGCTTCGGAGTGACTTTTTTTATTGTTGCCCACTTCGTTTTGGTTGTGACCACCGTCTGGATAGAAATCCAAATGACCACAGGGAATCATAGTTCCAAAGTAACCGAATCCGTAGTCATCTGCTTCAGCAGTGTCGCAAAACTCTTGCTTTTGGCACCATCCAGCCCGTTCACGGCTCCCAATTTTCACCCCATCAGTGTGAATGACGTCAACAAACACAGCATCCTTCTTTGAGAACATGTATTCCTGGAAATGTTCGAATCCAAATCCTGCAGGGTCCAGCCCTGTAATTATATCGATCAATGGGACTCCATTGTCTCCTAAGCTCTCTCTCCCGGCCTTTCCGGCTACGTGAGAGCCTAGACTGTGACCAATGATCCAGACGCAAGGCTTAAATTCTGGAGTGAATAAATTCTTCAATTCTTGAACCAATTTTGCCAGTCTCAATCCCACCACTTCAGTGTTGGCTGCTGCCTTCTTGTATTGAGTACGCCCATCGCAGCACCCTTCACCCCAACCCAACTTAAAGACAACAGCGGAGTTGTCTTTGGCCATAATCGCTTTTTTCATGTCTTCCATCCATGGCTTGTTGATGTTACCCGTGAACCCATGAACAATAATGATGATTCGAAGGGGTGCGTGCCTTTGCGGCTTCATCAATTTTAACTTTAGAGAGTCAAGTTGGTTGCCCAAGTGCCCGGTGATTTGGACTTCTTCCTCATCGATGGTTAGAGTTTGTGAAGCATTCATTGTAGTTCCCGTAGAGTAGACTTTGAGCTTAACATTGATGTCTTTCAGACTGCTGTGTATTTTTGGCATCTTCGTGGGTTCTACTGCACTTCTAATTATGTTGTCTTCATTTTCAGAACGTTCAGTAGGGGAACAAGAAGGCTTAGTTGGCGATGGACTTGCATACTCTGGTCCCGTAGGATTCTGTTCTATTCTTTTTAGGTTATCTAACCTTGTCTTAGTCTTCTTTAGACCTGCTTCCAAAACATCTTGTCCCTCCTCAATGTTTTCAATAAGGACTTCTATATTTCGCAAGGTAGGTTGAAATTTAAAATCGTCCTCGATGTACACACCCAAAGTGGAATGCAGGTGTGACGCAAGAAGGTCTTCATCATGGCTAAAGTTGTGGGCAAAGTTTCGGTAGCATGAGGCCCACGTCCACATGGCGTCACTGAATTGGTCCAAAACCAGTTCCTGTTCATTCTCCTTCTCAAACCCAAATTGGGGTGTCAGTGTCCCTTCGTCTCTAGGTGCATGTGCCTACGAGTACGAACAATTGTTGCGTGGTATAGAATTGAACATGCTTTTATTAGCAGCTACTAACATAATATCTGATAGCTGATTAGACGCAAAATTCAAAATGTGTTGTCAACTCCATATCTAACTTACCTTCAAAACTCGATGAAACTCCTGGACTTTGGGCTTTGCATTGGCAAGTTTATTAGATAATTCCAGACCCAGCTTGAATAAAAATAGGTGATACTCGTATTCCCTCATCTTACTTCAATAAGTGCTCTGAGCGAAGCCTTGAATACGTTTAGTTTAAAAAAGCAAAATGCTTGTTTCATTTATCAGCAATAATGCAAACAGTATGTGATGTGAATGACCGATGACATCAGTGTCGCTTTATTGGGTCTTTCAGATTAATGCATGTTTTTAAGTAGATAGCAAAATAGTTATCTGTCCCATTACATTAATCGGCTACTGTTCAAATTACATCATTATGGCCTGAAGGTGAAGGATACATAATCCAAAACATTGGTCAAATACATCCTCAATTCCATGACAATGGGATTACGAAACTCAACTCCGTGATTGAGCTGGTTATTGTATGAATGTGTTGTAGAACAAAGCAATTGAATTATTTTCCTATGAGGCATTTTGTGAGTGCAGGAAAGTGGGATTTGTTTTGGTCCTTTTTGCTTCTTGTACAAAGATTTTTGCTTACAAATAGTATGAATAGTAATCTTTTATTCGTCTGTACTTTTAGATTAACAATGAAATGAAATTAGGAAATACGGCTCAGGAGAGGATGTCCTACTGCTTTTACTTTCTCTACACTTTAATTACTCACAAAAAGGAGGCAAAGGGGAGAAAGCAAAAAGGGTCATGAAATGAAAAATGACCGGATTGAATGAATGGATGTGAAGTAAGAAAGATAGTCATATTCATTTAATTTTCATTGTGGGGTTCCACAGGGATCGATCTTGGGTCCCATTTTGTTCAATATTTACTATAATGACATTATGAATGCCGTTCCGACATATAACTATTGCATATTCGCGGATGATCTTGTATTTTATCAAGATGGTGAATCACTAATAAGCATCTACGCCTGCTTAGAACAGGTCTTACATAAAATCAATGAAATTTGCCGTCATAAAAAGCTAATGATAAACTTTTCAAAAACTAAAAGCATGTCATTTTCTAACAAACCTACATCTGAGACAATTCCTTTGCTTAAATGCGAAGGTGAAACAGTTGAAAACGTGTCTGAATTTAAATATCTAGGTGTCATTGTGGACAGTAGACTGACCTACGCTAAACATGCCAAGTATGTCGAAGGAAGAATTGCTGGTGCAATTGCAATGGTGAAAAGAGTGAAAAGATTTTTATCTCCAGGCATTTTCAATTTGTTAGTTAATTCTTACATATATTCTATTGTCGATTATGGAATTGTCATATGGGGGCACTCTCAGAAAACATGCCTCAGTAAGATACAAAATAAGATTGACAATCTGATAAAAATTATTTTCAATCCTTCGCTCTCCCGACTCTTTAGTAGATCAAGTTGGAGGACTGAAAATGAGCAAAAGAATCTACTCATTGAACTTCGAAAATTGAATTCATCAATTGACATTTACAGCCTCTACGAACGATTGAATTTACTAACTACAGGTGAAAGACTTAATTATTTCATTTACATGAGGGTTTACAAGTCTATTCGATCTGAAAGGAGGATGAGTTTAGTAATACCCCAAATAAATGATCTTTTTACATTGAGTACAAATAAATTCGAAACCGGATTGAGACTTTCTGTCCCATCGTACCGCACAAGTAAGGGTCAATTATGTTTTGCCTTCCAAGCCATCAAACGATGGAATCACGGAAGTTGATATATAATAATTCCTAAGGACTAAAGGAGGTATTTCATTTTTCATTTCAAATTTGCTGAGAGTAGATGGGAAATGATATCATCATCATGAGGCTATGAACAGTAACCATTGTAGCTTCGCATCGAGCCAGAAAGATATCAGTAGTGGAAGTACTAAAAGCGTTGTGGGATAGGGTTGCAGGAATGTAGACAGTGGGAAAGGATTGTATGTGCATAGATGGATGCAGGATGCAGACTGCTGGTACAAGAACGAACAAGAACAAACATCTGCTCTGCTGGAAGCTGGCCACTCTTCCTTCCCTTCCCCTCCAGTGCAAAAATGCATAAGGAAAAAAATTGGAAGGGGTACACTAATCCTTCTATCTAGCTCCGAGATTTGACCCTTGGCACCCATTGGATAGGTGCATGGAGCATTCCAATGTCCTCAGGGTCCGGAAAAGTGGTGAAGGTCGGACAAAGCTCGTGCATGAGGACAAAATGAACAGGTATGAAATACCTAATAAGGCTTATATTTAAGAATCACGGAAGTTGATATATATAATAATATAGAATTCACTACCAAGAGATCTGTTAGATACAGATCTGGCTGGCAAATCGCCTTAAATCGCTTTATTGTTCAGCCAAATTTTCTGAACTCCTAATTGGGGAAAGAAAATAAAAAGTCCAGCGTTAAACCCAGTCATTTTTTTAGAGCTCCCTTATCTTTAATGTAACTACTGTCAAGTCTTTAACTTAATGTTCGTATATGTATAGATTTGTGCACTTTAGTCTTGCCATTTGTTTACCAAGTAGCCTAGGTTAGTTTTCGTTTTATCATTCTCCTGGTTACTATAGGCATTATTTTATAAGTATTTTTGTATGAATGCTACGTATCACTACTGTATTTTCACGTACGTCGTTATTATGTCCCCAGAGGTAGACCAACTCTTGTTGATCTGGTTTGACATCAATAAAGCACAATCAAATCAAATCAAATCAAATTTATTAATGAATCTTTTACATTCTTGAGAAAGGATGCGGCAGCTAAGACTGTGAAGGGCATAATAATGCTGCTTTTTGGGATGCAAAGAGAATTATGAAGTCACTCGTGCCTCTTTGCTAACACAGGAGGTGGGATAGCTCTTCGTCGTCGTTGTTTGTTTCGTAGGATTCGGTTTCTTCAGGTACATTCGTGTCCCAGGTTTCCTGTTGGAACTCTGCGTTTTCTAAAGCACACTTCATCAAAGCCAACTCTTTCAAAAGCTTCTCTACCATTTGAAATTTTTTGCAAACGTCTTCGAGGTTTATCAAATTCACTTCAATGTCTTCTTTAAGGTACAGTCCCAAAATATCGTTAACCCTTTGCTTAAGCCGTTCCGGTCGAAATACTTCCAAGTCCCCCAAAAAATCCTCGTAGTGTGCTCTCCATGCACACATTGCTTCCACAAGCTTGGACAAAGATTTATCATAGGCGCTTCTTTGTGTCACAGCATCTTCTACCATGGCTATCGTCATTCCAACAATGGCTGCCACGACAAATGGTACCAGGCGAAAGGGCATGAACGCTATTGCCAGCGGAATTGACGAGGCGAGACAAACATAGGAAACTGCATCCTTCCCATAGACTGTTTTGTTCTTTCCATATATTATCTTGGCCTACATAACAAAATGACGATCAGAGATTTTATATGTATTGGACAAAACTACCGCAAAAGACTACCGCAGAACAAAGCTTGCCAATAATTTCCTCACACAGCTCCTCGAATAAAGATTGAAGTTGGTTAGTTTCTTCGACACGCATCCTAATTTTTATAAGGTTCCAAGAATCGTTAATGGTTCGATCAACTGGGATGACCTGCAAGAAATGCAATTCTGTGCAATTCTGGATTTTATTAATCACTGATTTGCGTTAATCTTTTCAAGCCTCGTCGGGACTTTGACCTTGGATAAGTCCAGATCATGTATAACATTGTTGGTGACTGAGTTAAAACCTATTATCTTATCAAGCAACTCACAGACAATCCAGTGAAGTGTGGTATGGTATAAGTATAACTGCGATAACATTAATATTGTTTTGGATCCTGATGGGCATATTTATTTACCCAGGTTTTAAAGTTAAGTATAGATTGTTTGTTGAGATGAGATGAGATTCATTTCAAAAGTCATATACGGCACGCGTCCGAACAAAGAGAGGAACATTGAGGCAGAGTGAGACGCTCATTCAATTTGGCAGGAAAACCGGTCCCAATCCACAACACTACTTTTTGTCCACATTTATTTTTAGTTTCACCTTCACCAAGAATATTAATTGATTTTTTATTATCCTATCTTTAAAAAAACAGAAATTAGGAATAATAAAATTAGGACTACCTTTTGAAATCACCCTTCATTCAAGAAAGGATGGAAGACGGCAGTTTGATTGGCAAGGGGGAACCATTCCTTCTCTGCAAGGTGGGGGGCAACTATGATGAGAAGACCATTTCCAAGTCACCCTTCGTTGCCACTTTGACGTACTACGAAGGGATGAAAGTAGGTTTTTGAGGTTACATTGTCAAGTCTGGGGCAATGAAAATTCTTCTAAGTTTATAACATTGCCTAATGGGAAAAAGTAAGAAACGTCTCAAACTTACCCAAAAACTGTTTCAGGGTGCCCCAAAACCTTTCTCAAGTTCCCC
>JAQGCL010000859.1:0-10856 GCA_034699605.1 Isotomiella paraminor
TTCCATTCACCCTGAAGGGGAAATATCATTCAGCGTTGGACAACTTGGAAACAATCTTTCCAAACGTCCCCTTCCCTGCTGAGTTGACAGCAGCAAGACAAGGGCCACTGTATGCTGAAGGTGAGAGGGAAGACAGTTCGGAGTCGGAAGATGATGACGATGATGTGTCTTTGGTTGACTCTGATGAGGAGGACGAAAGCTCTTATGAAGACTGATATGAAATATTAATAAGGGTCCAGGATTGTTCTTATGTATGGCGTTGTGTTTTTCCATGACAAAAATGTGAATTATACAAGAAGTGAATCAGTTGATTACATCTAAAAGTATCCTAGATATTACATTTGTAAACATAGTTTTGAATTGTTTTATTTGTATTGTACACATACATATTTAAAAAATCATATAAATCAATGAAATAAACAAACCCCACATGTCCACCTTTTTTTGCTTGTGCCATGTAAGTTTCAACGTAAAAAAATGTACAACTTATTGAATCTGATGACAACGTTAAACGAGAACTATTAGCATAGGAGAAACAATTACATACTCTCTTCCATTTGGTTCTTCATAATTTCAAATCTATGGATCTTATTCTAGTCATCCTCACCACTACTGGGGCTGCTTTCATCCTCCTCATCGCTGTCAGATGAGGTATCCGATTCGGAGATGGCCTGTTCTTCCACCACTGAGTCATACACAGGCCCATCTCTTGCCTTTAGCAACTCCAGAGGGAGGGGGAAGTTTGGAAAGGTGGCTTCCAGGATGTTCAATACTTCGGGGTACTTTCCCTACAGAGTGAATGGTGATTTAATGGTTAGTAGAACCCTGGGTCGTTTTTTGGTTAGCCATCAGCTTTTTTAAATGCTTTTATCCTGCTTTGTCCGCAACATTGTGTTTAAAATTACATACATCATCATCACTTTCCCATATTTACACAAATGCCCTTCCATTTTTTGTATAGATCCTGGAAAACATCCTCAGCATCCTTCCTCCAAAGACACTTCAAGGGCTCCGCCATATCTCCCATCTTTGGAACACAGAAGCTCTCAATGTCCTTCGAAATCATGCCATCGTTTCAATTTGTGACTTGAAGCGAGGCAACAACTGCTGAAGGTCGTTTACAAATCTCTGACTACGTCTATTATGAACTGAACGAACTTCACTCCCCCCCGTAATCGCTCATTCACATTTGGCTGGGAGGAATGGAACGCTATACCACATAGACCAACCAAGAGATGACGATGCCCAATTCAACTATACTATCGAACCTTTGTCATCGTACCTAGGATGCCCCATCCAACAAATATCACTCTTACTCAATGGGTTGTGAATCTAATGGAATGTGATAAATGTGACTGTGACGGTATCAGAATTTGGAAAATCGGATCTCCGTCCTTGTTAGGAAATAAGGATAACAATTTCTGGTGGGTAATTTGTGTTACAAAAAGATGCAAAAAACAAAAATGTTTGGAGGGTTTGCTATGCCATTCATTTTTTCAAAGGATATGCGGTTCTCCCAACAGCTTCTTCTTTACCGCGATTGACGATGTTGGATTCATTGTTGTGTACAGCAACACTAAATACACCGAAGGGTCTTTTTCTTTGGATTACCGTGCGGAAGGAGGGGATTAATGCAAAATTTAGGGCCATTAACACAATAAATGCATGTTTGCCTGGCTGCCAGTGGGTTTATTAATTTTTTAAAAACATTTTATAACTTATGAAAAGATATTTGACAGTGAGACACCTGTAGTTGAGAATTTATGGTTCCTAGTCATCGTTACCACTGCTAGGGGCTGCCTTCATCCTCATCGATGTCAGATTCGGAGAATGAGCGCTCCACTACTACAGGTTCATACAGGGGCCCATCTCTTGCCTTCAACAGCTCGGGAGGAAGGGGGAAGTTTGGAAAGTTGGATGCCAGGATGTTCAATTCTTCGTGGTACTTTCCCTCCAAGGTGAATGGGATGTCCAGAGCCTTGATCATTCCTGCCCTTTCCGCATTGACTGGGATTTGGATAAATGGGACCAAGGCTGGAAGGAATTTCTCCCAGGTTGCCCCTTCCACAGTTTTGTAAACTCCATCTTGACCAAACCCTTGGTTTGTGCCAACCGGCCACACTGTCAGATTTGAAAGGGTTGGGAAGTGGGTTGAATAGTCAATTCTCTCGACATATTGACTCCCACCAAAGCGAAATTGTAGAGGCTCCTCTCTGAGAATCACTCCTACTGCGAAATTCCAGATTCCAATTCCAAAGTGCAGATTCGAACCGAAGAAAACCGAGAGACTGTTGAGGTTGGGCATCTTCTCTGGAAAGCGGATCTTGAGTCCAGAAGTCTGTTGGGATTGGAACTTGTAATGGATGGTCAGATCTGTGACCGTGTGCACATGGTGTCCGAGCAACGTGCCAATGAAAGTTTGTCCCGTGATGAGATCTCCAAGTCCCACCTTCCTCAGACTCCCTGGTCGAAGGGATCCCAGGCCCAGTTGCCGAGACGGACGGACAACGGCCACCTCCGTTAATGCAGCAAAGGCTTCAGGTTTTTCTCCCTGCATTGCAGCCACCTCTTGCACCACAAGCGTGGCAAATCGAGGGGTATCCCCTAGGATGGAAGAGTCGACTAAATGAAGGCTCTGAATACTCGTTACTGCGGGGAGAAACAATCGGAGGAATCTTCTGAAAATTTTCGTCGTGTCATCCTTTCGCCTGCCCACGGAAAGCGAGAGGGTCTTCAGGGCCCTCATTTCTTCCAGGCGGACTGAGTGGAGGGTCTGAATACAGTTGAACTTCAGGGCCAAAGATGATAATGAGCTTGCAAGGCTTCGAATGACTGTGTCAAACATTCGGAAGCGAATGGAGGTTTCGAGTCTTCCCGACAATTGCAGACTCTTGACGAATGTCTGGGGTTTAAGACCCAAGAGCCAAGTCAAGTCACTCAAGACCTTTTCATCTTCCATCCACCGCATCTTTGTCTCCTTTTCAGATAGGCCTATGGGCAGAGCCATCTTCCAGTGAGGGAAGTTGAGTTGGTGGAGTTGAGAGTGACCATAGTCAGAGATTCGTAACAAGGCTTGGTCAGAATTACGCCAACCCAAGGCACAGATGGACACGAAGACACGGTTTCGAAGGACTTTGCGAGACTCCTCATTCCAGAGTTGGGAGAGGGGACGGAGGTCTTGGAGTGTCTTGGTGGGGAGGAAGTGGAGGATGTTTTCCAGGATCTGTAAATTCAAATGCCATGGCAAACATGAATAAATGAGGATGGGAAATTGCTTGAGGTCATAAAATTACCAAAGGATTATCCAAAGCACTCTTTGACCCCCCCACAAATATCTTCTCTTGGTCCCCACCAAGTGATTTGAAGGCTTGTTTTGGGACTGACGCCTGGTATAAAGACCAAACTGAGTTGAAGTCATCCATGACAAGACAATAATTAATCAACCCTACCTTGAAAAGAATATCCACACTTTCCTCATCGTCCCCAGTGGAGATCGTGACCACGTCTCCAAACTCCAGCTTTCGTGACTCTTCAACACCACCACTTGGTGATGCTCCATCTTTGCCTCCCAGATTCCCAAGGGGGAGGCCATTGACAGACACGACTGTTGAAGGCTCACACCCCTGAGATAAGACGTCAAATAAATAAATGAGCTGTCTTCTGACTTTAATAAATCACAATACAAATAACAAACCTCCACATGGGCGTTTGAAATCCAAAGGCCCTCATCCCTACACTCCAACTGAAAGTAGTTTTCCTTTTTAGAGTTCATATCATCTTCATCATCATCGTCATCATCTTCATCTTCCCCAAGAGGAACTTGGAAGTAGAGGAAGTCCCCTTGACTCTCACGACTCAAGAACTTGGTCCCAAAAGTGTACTATACAAATACAAAAAAAATACACCAACCAACCATGAGGATGAAGCAGAAGACACTTTTTTGATTTTCTTTTTAGCTATACCTTCCGTCCCTCTCCATAGCTCAGGGACACCTGTGGATCCTTGCATAGACGGCGAAGGAAGATTCGAGCCTCGTACTCAGACACCTCAGCCTTCAAAACCCTATCATCGTTCTCGTAGGACAACGTGAGGAGGATTCCAGGAAGTGATAAGGGTCCGAATGGGGACGTCTCTACCTCCCTATAAATACACATTAAAAGACATAAATTTTTGCTGTGTCCCTTTTTTCCTACTGCCTTTTACTTCATGATGGTCCTAAGGTGAGTCAAAAGATTGACTCTGGCATGCCATTTGGAGTGTTCGACAAGAGAGGCCAAGGTCATCTTCTTCCTCTTCACTTCTGCAGAAGGGCAGAAAGGACACTCAAAGTGGGGGGCGCACCAATCGCTCAGACCACTCCGTCCTTCGAGGATGGGAGGGAGACGGTGATCGGTTCGAATTTGAGGTGTCGTGTCAGAGGATAAAGAAGAACAGGAGGACACATTGTCCAAGTCCTCTTTAATTTGACCACTGCTCATAATTTTATATGTCTTTGAGAACCGGAATTAATTAATGAAAGGAAATTAAATTAAGTTGAAGAGAAGATTCCAAACCCTAGATTGATTTCTCTGCTCAATGCAGATACGGCAGACTTTGTTTACAAAAAGTCAGCTGCTGCTGATTCCTCTTGGATCAGTGTCAAATTCTTTAAAAATTAATAATTCTATTCTTCGTCAGGATGCCGCGATGTGAATATAATATATTTTAAATTGAGTTATCTTGTGCGTTATCTCAAGGATGGATGGATTGATTAAAAACTGCAACATTCATTCATACCTAACAAAAGATGGAGTTCCCAAAGACTGATGGAGAATACGACGAGGAAGAGGAAGAAGTGGACATAAAATTTCACCCAGTCAAAGTGGTAACAAGACTTTATTTTTTAACCTTGTCCCAAGTTAAGTAAACTGTAAACTTCCATTCATTTAAATTGTTTAGGAGGAGGAGGCCAATGACGATGGGGACGATGCTGAATATATATTGGGATTGAATCCTGATTACGAGGAAGATGAAGACGTGGACATTACAGAAACCAACGAGGGACAGAATAGGGATGCCTTGTGGGTGTTCAACAACAATTCTGTTCAAATTCCTTACTTTTTTTTGTTATGTTCAATATTTTTTTAGGGATACAACCCAAACCACTTACTGCGCCCCACCGAGGAAACCCAGGTTCAGTTGTGGAGTGTGTGGAAAGGGATTCTTCATGAGGTCTCAAAAAGCTAAGCATTTTTGCCCTGCGTCAAAGAGGAGGAAGACGAGAAGGGAACACTTGGACTTCATTCAGGACACCTTTTTAAAGGGATTAGAGACGAATCCTCCAAAGGAGCCCTCATCGTCAATCTCAAGGACTGCGCAGCAACTCCAGAAAGCTCCTCAAGAGTGTCTGGTGTGTGGGAAGACCCTTTGCAATGTCCTGTCGGGCATGTCACATTTGCGTCGGTCTCACAAGGACGAGGTTAAAATTGCACACGTATCCAGGCTATCACGTATGACTTGTGATGAGTGTGGCTTGCTGTGCTATAATGAAAGGGCTTTGAAGGCGCACAAAACATGTAAGCATAAGAACCTGTCGAAGGAAGATAATAATATGGAATTGAATAAATCATGATATCGGCATCCCACTTATTGTTATGTCCTTTACTGTGAGTTACTTTGTACGCACTCACAATCAGTACGTCCAAATACTTGCCGTGTTCGCCATCCACACAGAACTCTTATGATTAGAAAGACAAACCACGCACGCAATGCATGACTTTTATTCATTATACGACTGAATGACTTTGTAATTTTCAATCGTCTTCTAGAATCCTTTTCCACAACTTCTCTCAACTTTCAACATAAAGGATGTTCGTTCTCATTCCTAAAATAGCGTAGGTGTGGTGTCTGTTCCTATCGTGGTCTCATCATCTCCTACCCTGTAACTGTTTCGTAGACCGGATATATTTTGGGTCGACGGACCTGCAAAATGAGCCAATAATGCCCAGGTTGGCGTCCAAAATGGAAATCTCGACAAGGACTTTTATTGCTACAGGGTCCAATTTTACCCACGGTAACCGTTCACCATTCCAGACTTAACTGAAACTATTACAGATCAACATAAAAGATAAACCCCATATGTCTACCTTTGTTACCTAAGTGAATTGGATAATTGGCTTTAGATATTTAAGGTTCAAGGTCAAGAAACATACATTACCTACACACCCTCTTCCATTCGATAATTAAATTACACGAGTAAATCAAATATCTGGACCTTGATTTTCCTAGTCATCGTCACCACTACTGGGGCTGACCTCTTCATACTCCTCATCAGTTTCATATGACACATCGGAATCGTAGATGGAGTCATACCCATCTCTTGCTTTCAACAACTCCACAGGGAGGGGGAAGTTTGGAAAGCTGGCTTCCAGGATGTTCAATGCTCCGTCGTACTTTCCCTCTAGGGTGAATGGTATGTCCACAACCTTGACCATTCTTGCTCCTTCCGCATTACCTGGGATTCGGATAAATGGGACCAAGGTAGGAAGGAATTTCTCCCAGGTTGCACCTTCCACGGCTTTGCAAACCCCATTTTGTGAAAACCCATGGTTCCTTCCAACTGGCCACACTGTCAGCTTTGAGAGGGATGGGAAGTGGGTTGCATAATCAATTCTCTCCACATATGGATTCCGACCAAAGCGAAATCCTGACATCACTCCTCTTAATACGGAATTCCACCCCTGATTGCAACCGAAGAAAACTGAGAGACTGGTCAAGTTCGGCATCTTCTCTGGAAATATGATTTGCAGTCTAGGAGACCGTTGGGAGTGGAACTTGTAATGGAGGGTCAGATCTGTGACCGTGTCCACGTGGTGTCCGAGCAACGTGCTAATGAAAGTGTGTCCTATGGTCAATTTACCAAGTGCTACCTTCCTCAGACTACCTGGTCGAAGGGATCCAAGGCCCAGCTGCTGGGATGGACGGGCGACGCTCACCTCGGTCAAAGATACAAAGGCTTCGGGCTTTTCTTCTCCCTGCATTTCAGCCACCTTTTGCACCACAAGCGTGGCAAAGCGAGGGGTAGCCCCTGGGATTGAAGAGTCGACTAAAAGGAGGCTCTGAATACTCCTCACTGCAGGGAGGAACCACAGGAGGAAGCTTTTTAAAAACGTCGTCGTGTCCTCCCTTCGACTGTCCACGGAAAGGGAGAGGGTCTTCAGGGCCCTCATTTCATCAAGAGGGACGGAGAGGAGCGTCTGATTACAGTTGATCTTCAGGGCCAAAGAGGACAAGGAACTTCCAAGGCTTCGAACCACTGTGTCAAACATCTGGAACCGAATGCTGGACTCGAGTCTTCCCGACAATTGAAGACTCTGCACGAATGTCTGGGGTTTGAGACCCAGCAGCCAAGTCAAGTCACTCAAGACCTTTTGATCTTCCATCCATTCCATCCTTGTCTCATTTTCAGAGAGGTTGGGAACCACCTCTCCACCCACGACCATCATAGGTGCATTGGTTGCATTCGTAGGCCCGTCTATGGGTAGTGAAATTTTCCAATGGGGAAAGTTAAGTTCGGGGAGTTGAGAATGAGCATAGTCCGAGATTCGCAAGAGGGCTTGGTCAGTATTTCTCCAGCCTAAGGCACAGATGGACACGAGGACACGGTTTCGAAGGACTTTGAGAGACTCCTCATTCCAGAGTTGGGAGAGGGGACGAAGGCCTTGGAGTGTCTTCCACGGGAGGAACTGGAGGACTTTTTCCAGGATCTAGAAAAAATCAAAAGGATAGACATGAAATGTAAATTATGTACGGGAAACAGCTTCATACCAAAGGATTATCCAAAGCACTCTTTGTCTCTTCAAATATCTTCTCTTGGTCACCACCACCAAGTGATTTTAGGACGCCTTTTGGTAGGGTGGATATCTATTGAAAAAAAACTGAGTTGACTGAACTCATGTGAAGACAACAATCAATCAACCCTACCTTGAAAAGCAGATCCACATAGCGACTCAGACTCTCCCCATCGTCCCCAGTGGCAATGGTGATCACGTCTCCAAACTCCAGCTTAGGCTTTCGTGCCCCTACAATGTCACTTCCTAAGGCTCCATCTTTATCCTCCTTACCATTCCCAAGGAGTGGGATGCCATTGACAGACACGACTGTTGAAGCCCCACAACCCTAAGATAAGACATCAAATCAAATGAGTTTACTTTTGACTGTTAAAAATCACAGTACAAACCTCCACATCTGCATTGGAAATCCAAAGACCCTCATCCCTACACTCCAACTGAAAGTAGTTGCCCTCCTCGCCTTTTTTAACGCCACCGTCGTCAGAATCTTCATCTTCTCCCAGAGGCAATTCCAAGTATAGGAAGTCCCCCTGACTCTCACGACTCAAGAATTTGGTTCCAAAGGTGTACTATACAAGGACAAAAAATCAGGATACAACAGAAGACACTCTCTTTGATTTCCTTTATAACTTACCTTCCGCCCTTCTCCATAGCTCAAGGTAACCTCATTATCCTTGGATTGGCGTCGAAGGAAGCTTCGAGCGTCGTCCTGGGACACCTCAGCCTTCAAAACCCTATCATCCTTCTCGTAGGACAACGTGAGGAGGATTCCAGGAAGTGATGTGGGTCCGAAGGGGGGCGTCTCTACCTCCCTATAAAAAAAAGTTTTTTTTTGCTGTGTCACTTTTTTCCAAATTGACTTACTTCATGATGGTCCTAAGGTGGGTCAAAAAGTTGACTCTGCCATGCCACTTGGAGTGTTCGACAAGAGAGGCCAAGGTCATCTTCTTCCTCTTCACTTCTGCAGAAGAGCAGAAGGTACACTCAAAGTGGGGGGGCTGACCAATCACTCAGTCCACCTCTTCCTTCGATGAGAGGAGGGAGACGGTTGGTTCGAATTTGTTGAGGTGTTCTCACAGAGGATAAAGAAGAACAGGAGAGGACACCTTGTCCAAGTCGTCTTTAATTTGACCACTAATTTTTTTAAAAATCCAGTAGTCTAAAGGAAAACAGTAGAGTTGAGGAGAAGATTCCAATAAGTTATAATTAACGGTCGAAGAAATGCAAATAATTTTTGAATAATAATGAAACAAAAAAAGAAAAATCTAATCAACAAAAAACTGGACGAATTTATTTATTTCTAAATATGAGGAATTCAATGTTTTTTGTTCTTTTAAAAGTCAGCTGGGTACTATATGTAGTAGAGTGGGCTGCCTCGAACTCAAACTGGCAATAACACGCTGCACGGCAGACTTTGTTTACGAAAAGTCAACTGCTGATTCCCACTGTGTTTAGGGGTACCACTCAAACCACTTACCGCGCCGCAGGCAGGCAGCCCAGGTTCAGTTGTGAAGGATGTGGAAAGGGATTCTTCATGAGGTCTCAAAAAGCTAAGCATTTCTGCCCTGCGTCAAACAGGAGGAAGACGAGAAGGGAACACTTGGACTTCATTCAGGACACCTTTTTAAAGGGATTCGAGGCAAACCCACCAAAGGAGTCCTCATCGTCAATCTCAAGGACTGCGCAGCAACTCCAGAAAGCTCCTCAAGAGTGTCTGGTGTGTGGGAAGACCCTGTGCAATGTCCTGTCGGGCATGTCACATTTGCGTCGGTCTCCCAAGGACGAGATTAAAATTGCACATTCCTCCAGGATATCCCAAATGACTTGTGATGAGTGTGGCTTGCTGTGCTATAATGAAAGGGCTTTGAAGGCGCACAAAACATGTAAGCATAAGAACCTGTCCGTCCGTGGGAGATAATAATATGGAATTGAATAAATCATGATATCGGCTTCCCACTTATTGATACATTACGGACAGAATTTGCATTTCTGAAGCGGTAGTGTGTGGTACATGATCCATGCATAGACGTTCACATTGTAAAAATGTCATGGCTTAGAAGATGTATTGATGTCATTGTTAATAGTCTATACTAAGCAGAGGAGAAACAAACAAGGAGAGATGGAGCATTTCCACGTAACGATGGGTCACATTATCACATTATTTCCTTTCCACCATGACATGTATACATCTCTACATTTCTATTGAATATATCTAAACCGCTACGAGAATTCATAATTTATGCCATCCTTCGGACAGACAACATTTCAACTTGTATTCATGTTCTCTCGCAACAAGACTTTTGACAGACATGTAAACGCATCCATGATGGAACTAAATTATTAATTAGCGAGTGCAATAGCTAAATACAATATTATTTTAAGGAATGTTTCTGTTTATCCTAACCAACCTTTCTGAGAGTGGTCATGTCGTGTTTGTTTGACACAAAGCTGGATTTATGATAAGTCAAACTTTAACAAGGTGACCCGGCAGGCCCTAATTCGGAGATACCTTCAGTAATATTTTGTCAGATACCTTGGCAAGTATTCAAAACTTCACTATTCCACTTCACCAAATATATTACATAACTAAGAACCATTATGCTTCCTCTCCGTCTCCCAAAAATGTTGAAGCGGTGGATGGACGACATTGTTGCTGATATTCAGATATGCCTCTCTGCTGAAAAGAGAGCGAACGCCCTCTACGCAGACACCGTTCACCGCATGCTGGAAAGAATTATCATCTTAGGATTCTACCCTTTCCGATATTCCTACATCCAGAGGAAATTGGTGGTACAAGATGAATCTCGAAGACGGCGGAACGAATTCCAACTTTGCCTACTTCTGGGCCCTGGGTCAATCGGCATGCATCCTTGGATGGTATTGGAATCATCGCGAGGACGATGACAGCATCAAGATTTGGCGAATAAACATGATGTCCCTCCTCACCCTGAAGGTCCTGCATCCTACCATGATGTATCTGCAAGGGAGGAGGGGACAGGATATCGCGGAGCTTGTGCGTTGGGGATT
>JAQGCL010000860.1:0-10852 GCA_034699605.1 Isotomiella paraminor
CGTTTCTTACTTTTTCCCATAAGGCAATGTTATAAACTTAGAAGAATTTTCATTGCCCCAGACTTGACAATGTAACCGTAGTGGTCTTTTCATGTTTTAATTTGAGTCATCAACATCACAACGCTGCTGTTGGATCACCCATGCCTTGACGAAGCTGGGAACGGTGGATGCTTCCCTGCAGAGATAAAAAATGCAAAGGTTCCCAAAGAAAAAGAACAAAATGTACAGAGAGTCGACGGGGTTGCTCCAACCGAAGACGCCGACGATGAGCTGGTCTGGGTAGTACAACATGACGTAAAAACATCTCATGAGCATTAAACATCCAATGATGCTGTTACTGAAGGAAACAAATGATCTTAGTACGTCGTAATTTAGTATGCCATCATCGATTTCCGAACCAAGGGAAGACACTATGCCATTGAGTTCGACCTTAGATCGTGGTATCATTGCGGGCTCCATTGTTTCATCGCGGCACAAGTCCTTTATCCTTGCTGCAGATGCCCAAATGAGGAAACAGGTCAGGAGGGTGAAGGTGTACCAGAAGTCCAAGTAGGGGAAATGATACAACTCCGCGAAAATGTAAAAGATGGCCAATGCCCATTCTTCCACCGCACCACCACCTTTGGAGGAGGGTGGAAGAAACAACAGCGTTCGACCAAGGTCACTAAAATACCGTGACTCGCTTTCCTTCGTTCTTTCTGGAATGCTGAAGCGGACCATGAAGGTCACGGTGGTATGGACAACGACAATGACGGATGCAACCATACCGACGAAGTATGCATGAACCTACAACAATCCGCCTATACATAAATTTGTGTATTTCGGACGTTTCTTATTGCCGTTACCGCTCTCTTCTTCGGTCTGAATATCCCGATCTGTTCCTTACTCTTCAGTAGATTGACGCATTTGAGAAGGTTTCCACTGCAGCTCCAGTAGATGCAAGCCATAACCACACCGATTCCAGCCAACGTCCACAACCGTAGCGCGGCAAAATACTCGGAGGCGTGGGCTTTTTTGCCAGTACTCATGGCCTCATAACGGAAGGACCGGACTCGCATTAGAAGGCGGAGGAGTGCAAGAGTGTGGGTTATGCAACAGAAAACCTGCAAGTGGTGAATATAAGCATTTGTTATACACCGATTATTTTAAATATACTTGCTGCGGGATACATTTGTATATTCTAATGGAGCCCCCCAAACGAAATCTGAAGGGAAGGACCAAGGCATAGAACCCAATGGTGACAAATGTATTGTAGATGTTATAAATTGCAATGCTTCCTGACATTTCTGTTTTGTTACCCACTGAATTATGGCCACAAATGAGACTTGCGATGGACAGGCAAAGTTTCAGAATGACAAATCGTATTTGCAAAATTGTGGGGATCAATAAATTGTATCTTTGCCGGGCAACATGAATGAACAAAGTAGGACAAAAGAAAATAATTGCTAGAAAGCAGTAAAGGAGGTATCTCATAAACAAAAGAGGGTGTACTTACCGAATAAATGAATTATTGGAACACAACTCATAACACCACATTTAATACGCAGGGCAGATAGTAGTAATACATTTTGGATAAGGCAAGGCGTGGGACCTCATTGTTAGGTTAGGATTTGTCATCTTCCTGAATTCAGCAAGAAACGTATGGTACAAAGTGGATGTGCGGAAATCGTCTGAAAGAGTAACGAAAAAATGACGAATCCTTGTACACAAGCTTGTGCTTCTGGTGCACTGACTAGGGAGGGTCATTATGTGGTATTCCCAGAAAACTTCAAATATTCCTATGTGGGCCATGGTTAAGGTAACAATTATTAGATGGTTCCCCTCCATCAGCCCTACACAATTAAATTCAATAAAGTAGAGTGGCACAACGCGATGAATACTGGGAAGGTCACTTGACGTGCTTCCCTTTTAATGCACGTCTTACCTAAATTTACCCAACTCTCAAATTCAAATGTATTCGTTTAAGGCTTGTTCCAATTTCAGGTCTGAGGATAACATCGGTCTCCTCCTTCGGAGTAGATTGACAGCGAGATTGACATATTTTAAAAGAATGATATATGAACAAAGCACATTGGTCCATTTACTACCTTTATGCCATAAAGAAATTAAATTTCTGCAACTTACTTTCGTTATATTTCACCACAAACTGATGGACGATCTTGGGCCTCATCTGTTGCCTTCCACAGATTTGTAAACAGGAAAGAAGGATATGGTACGGCCTATACCCTATAGCAGTGGAGCACGAAGTTTAAGGTACAGAAAATGCGTGGTGAGATATGCTGGAAAGGGACGATGATGATGGAATGGATATACACAAAGCAGCTTTCTGATGCACACACTCACACACACAGTGTGTTGCATACTGTGGCTTGCAGAGCTGCTTTGTGTATTCTCATACCATCATCATCATCCCTTTCCAGCATATCTCACCACGCATTTTTTGCAAATTCGACTGCGGTGACATAAAAATGGTGTATCTTTGGGTACCCTTGTCCTGGGAATATAAAAATTTGTCTACTTGAGCACATTGAAGTGGTGATCCACTATGTGATATGTAAAGTCAGATGTAGGACGCAGTGACAGTGAAAACGTGCTGACATGACGGAATTGCAGAAAGTGGACGAGAAAATGAATAGGTATGAGATACCTAATTAAAAAAGTCTATGAATACTTGATTTTGTAAGAAATTAGATTTAATTTAGTCCACTAAAATGTAGTTTGAATTTAACCGGACAAAGTGTAAGTGACGATCACATTTCCGATATCCTCATCTGACGTCGTAGTGGAGTAGAATGTATTCCCCACCACCCTGAATCCCTTAGCTGTGAAGAAGCCAACAACGTTCGTCACATCCCTCATTGACAGGGGGACGCAGTCCTTCAGTCCCGGTGGAACGTGACTGAATCCAACGTTAAGGGACATGAACCGGTTGAAAAACCCAGTCGTCCATCCTGCCAAATCCCCCCAAGAGGAGACCACAGATATGACTCCCTTAATTGGAAACCGTTCAGGGCCTGATCTTGAAAATACGGCTCTGTCAAAGAAATCAAATTTGTTAATGTCAACATTTGGGATAAAGTCGCCCACTCACGTCACTGTCACGACTTCCCCAGGGGAGACTTTTGGATTTTCAGGGAGGCAAAATGTTTGGCTCATTGTTGAGTACCTTCTTCTCAATTTCGAAGAGAAATTTGTTTCTGTATTGCTTCGTTTTTGGATCAGCCTAGAGTAATTCTCAATTCAAATCTTAAGTGGACTAACGCATTCAGAATGTGCACAATGTACTCGCAGCGAATGATGTGGTCTCAGTTTCACCAAACGCACAGACCCAACTGAATAGCCGCAATGAAATTAAATTCCTCTATCCTAGCAAGTGTGTGCGACGTTTGCATAATGCATAGTGTAGAAAAGAGAGAGGCAGACCCGTTCTATTGTGGATTCTATTCATCTACTTAGGCATTCTATTGTATATATGTGTTTCTGTTGAATGCACCAAATACTCCTGCCTGTTCTGGTTTTAGTGACTCACGTCAAACAGACATTCGTAGCTAAATTACCTCTCAATTTCTGCACGAATATGAATTAAAGGATGACGTACAACCGCCCCAGGCACATAAATGCAAGTTTTAACATGTAGCATTTCATTTTAAAAGGCTGCTGACGCATAGTTGTCCTTATTGTATGCGTCATTACATAGCGATACCATAAGCTGTGTTCTTGGAATTTAGTGACAGAAGAATCTGCAATCAATGACCAGGAAACTGTGAAATACGATGACGACTATTTCACAAATTGTACAGTTGTCATTTGAACGGGGGAAGGATAATTCTGTAGGTTATTACTCTGTGAAGCAACGATTTGTACTAGTCAATTTCCAACGGTTCTTCCCCTTCTCAGGTTTTGAGAAGTATAATATTGTAGATGAAAGACGGGGTCAGTCTTTCTAAGCATGGGGTGTTCAAGATCATAAGGCTTTATACACTTATGATCAATTTGCGTATGCTTTAAATCATAAGGAAGCATGCGCTTATCAGGACTATCATCCGAATATGTTCACTATTTAGTCGCCTTAGTTTTGATACTTAACGATACAAATGGGAAGGTTTAACAATTAAGAGTGTATTACATACATAATTCACTCCAATGTGTACCCATTCTAAAAATTAGATGATAATATGACTTCCAAACAGTAAACATATTCTCTTTCAGATTTGGCATGATTGATTACATGATTCATGTAAGCAATGCTTTATTTATGTCATATTGTCTTTCATGACGATGATGTTGTCCAAAGCAGGTTAACATTAAACCCCCATGGCTCGCCCTAGTGCGTTTTTGACCAATATCTCGTAGGAAGGACTTGCATGTTCAAGACCACCTGAAAGACAATATTCAAAACAACTGTTATTGCCAACAAATTTGTTTGCGTATGATTACCATGGGGAACATAGCATGAACCATGTGAACCGTGAACCTTCCCCACGGTAATGGTTCCCTGCAGCCATACCCGTCCGATGTAGTAGGTTTCCCCATTAGGGTCGCGACCTACACAGAAGTCAGCACTATAGAGTTTTGGATTTGGCGGTTGGAATAGTTTGCTAACACCCTGGAACAGCATGTGCGGGAATGTTCTTCCCCGTTCCATCAATCCAGCTCAAGCTTGCGACAGGAGCAACCAAAACCTGCGTACAATTCTCACAATTGAAGTAACAACAGAAGCTTCCAATGCTAAGACAGCATACCTCATAGTCCGGTTTTGGAATTTCCTTTCCTCCATAAGCAACATAGGCGGATTGGTGTCCCATATGGAGCTTTCCCGGAATCACACCCCTCTCATGATTAGCCCGAATCACGTACAGCTCTTTGCCAGAGTCCATTCCTGCCGGAATGGCATACGAAGCTGCTTGACCACCTCTCGAAGGAAGCCATTGGATGCTCCTTGGCTGTTGTCCGGAATACATCGTAATAAGTCCCTCTCTGAAAACAGTAATTAGCAACCACTAAATCAACGTAATTAACATTGATAAGCGAAAAAGACTACCGTGATTTGCGCGAATTTGGTTGGAGGTTAGAGGAGGGTGATTCTGTCTGAACAATCGTATGCTCTGTAGGAGATCTACTTTGATTCTACTTCTGCTCATTGCAACTCAATGAGTTTTGTTGGCATGCTGGCAATTACAAAGAAGATAACGACAAAAGCACTTTACTGATAAAAATAATTTACCACTTACAAATATAACCTTTGATTTGTCATTCAATGACTCACCTGCATGAGTGAGTGTTAGGTACACATTCAGTTGAACTAATCAGTCACTACACGAAAGCAACAGGACAATCACAACATAAAGGTCATCTTTTCAATTGAAATGGTGACTGATAATACGAGCATTATTCATTTCCATTCGTTTGTCAGGCGAAATTAAGTGAAATTAGCAGATTGCAATAACAACATGAAAGCCAGTTATCAATTTAATGTTTCAAACCCAAATCATTTTAATCCCACATCTCAGCTTCCCTCTGCTCCCTCTGAATAAGACAAAAATTTCGTTGTCGGCTACCCTTGATGCGTCCCGCTTGATGATGCCAAAGACTACACCTATTTTTGAACTTCCTCCCGCAGAAATCACATGTCCATCGACTCGGAGCGTTGTGAACTCTGGCCATGTGCCAGTTGAAGGTGGTCACATGTGGGAAGGACGTTTGACAAGTTTCGCACCAAAACCGTGGGCGTTTAGGTATCAAATGCACTATCCTTGTGTGCCGGTCTAAAGCTTATTTTTTCCCAAATGTGGCAGGGCGATGGTGACACGGGTGCCGCTTTACACCAAAGTGAACCACGGCGTGCTGCTGAAGGTCGTTCAATTCGGAAAATACTTCGGAGCAATTGGGGCATGGGAACCTATGAAAGGGAAATGAAATGAAACATTTCCTGACCGTTTTTTCAAAAGCTTGTCATTTTGTTTCGAATTCAAAACTGACACTTGAATTGGGATCTGGTCTCAGTAGAGTCCTAAGTATCCTAAGTTGTCTTGGTGAAATGGGGTTGTCTGTAATCTAACGTGTGGGTGTGCCACGGAAAATAATGTTGTTTTCTGCGTAAATGTGTATTTATGCTGACGTGGACTGTCGTTTGCCTAATAACAGTGATATTTTTCTACTAAATTGACTATTGTTATCGACCTACCACATTGTATCAATCCTTCGATGCAAACCATAGAGCCTTTCAATTGTGTACCCAAAGCCAACAAAACATTTTATCCTTTTTGTGAAGCTCGACTTTAGCGAAGTCTAATCAAATTAATGCCTATTTGATAGAAGGGTGTTTCCTTACTCTTTGTGGACAAATGTGTCCTCTTTGGGTGTGGCAATCCAGGACAATTTCATCTAGCAAAAGTCATTTCGTACCAAACCAAACGTATTAGTCTCCAAATGCCGTCGTCCCCTACCATACATTCATCATGGTCTCACTGAGCTCGTTCTTATGCCTCCGCTACTTGGCGTTATCGATTGGCTTAATGTATTTAGCTCATTGTGAGTCTAGCCGCTATGGTGCATTCCAAGACCGCGTCCTGGAATACATTGGAAAAGTTATCGGTAATTCCTCCTTGTACTCGAAGGGTGTGAGGCCAAGATCGTGTTGCATAGATCATGATGCTCCTACGGTTGTAAATGTCAGTATGCTCATCCGTAGGATTGCAAAGATTGATGACATTAAGGTCAGTCTCATAATACGTAATCGCTGTCCGGTATACCATTGGTTGTCATCTATAGATGGAAATGACACTACAACTCACCCTTCGCCAAGGTTGGCTGGATGAACGTCTCAAATATGATGCCGCTCTGGGAACGAGGGGATCCCACGCCTTCGTAACCTTGGATTCCAGCATGCACGAGTCCATATGGCTACCACAACTTTTCTTTGTGAACGAAGTATCTGCAACTATTCACACAGTCATGAGACCAAATGTTCTCATTCGAGTGTATTCAAAGTAGGTTTTCTTTAATTAAGGATGATTCTCTGGTGAAATCCACGCCATTTCTTATTCCTTAAAACTTTAGTGGTGGAGTTCTATGGAGCAATCGAATCACAATTGAGCAAAAGTGCCCTATGGATCTACGAAAGTTTCCATTCGATCGTCAAGTTTGCTCGACTCACCTCAGTTCCTTTGCCCTCACAATGGATGAACTTATGATAAGGTGGAATAAGACCAGTGGGACGGATGAGAGATCAGCTGTGACGCTGCACAATAACAAGGATGACAGGTACGGTCGTTTCGACTTTGTCAAATGGGGGATGGGGACCTGTGACATGGAGGAAAGGGAAGGAAAGAGTATACTTGGACAATTTAGTTGCGTACATTTGGACCTGCATTTTAAAAGACAGTCTGGTGTCTACGTGACGCAGATATACCTCCCATCTGTGTTGCTTGTTTCCCTGTCGTGGATCACGTTTTGGTTGGGAGATGCCATCAGCAGTCGACTTAGGTATCGTTATTGGTTTTGTCCTACTATCTCAATGAAGAAATTCTTTTCTTTCAGCTTGACTCTGACAGTTCTCCTGACAATGACCACCGTGACTCAATCCACCATTCCAAACCTCCCCGTTGTGTCATACACAAAGGCCTTGGATGTCTGGATTGGCAGCTGTATGACATTTTTGAGTGCTGCTGTTATCGAAACGGCAGTGATTGGGTACTTTGTTGTGCGAAACAAAAGCGAGAAGCAGGATAAAACGTGGTTGCAGGGAGTGACCATAGTTTATCCGCAAAAAGAGAATCAAAAGCATTCACCACCAAAAAGAAACTGGCGAAAGCCATTCAGATCACGACTTTTTTGCTGTCGTCATGCGAACATTTTCCTAGTGGACAAGATTTGTCGTTTCGTATTTCCGATTACCTTCAGTCTGTTCACATTAGCATACATGATGACTTACATGCTTTCAAATTGTTAGACAGAAAGGGTTTAGGCAGGTTGGTTGAGACGTGGGACGGTTACGCAAATTAAGGAATGTCAAATGTCGAGAACAGGATAAAACATGGTATACCATATTTAAAAATTGCAAGATTGAAATCAGCAAAAACTAAGTCTTCATTTGAAACGGAGGAACATCAATTGTTTGACTATCGTATTCATGAAATGTCCACCATCTACTTGGGTGGAAGGCTACAGATGCCCCAGGCGTCAGAATACTGAGTGTAGGGCTTGACACAAATTGCATTTGGAATACATTCCTCTGATTGCTGGCAACGACGACCTAATGCCGTAAAGCATTTTTGGCTTGCCAAATTGAATTTTTGACCCGATCCACACTTGCAACTCCCATCAACACAAGACAAACCGGCTTCCATATGGCAATAGACGTGCTTTCCTTGATTTGTGCTCAAGGTGCTGTTACACGGGGTGAGGTAGCCTGGAGATTGAAATTAGAAACAGTTCCTTTCAGACACATTAATTACAACATGATCACCCTTGGAACAAAAAGCGTCGCCCGTCCAAATGAAACCAGTGTCACATTCGCAAGTCCAATACACATCCCTCTTGTCTGCTTTGTTGGCTTTGCATGTGGCCTTGGTTACACATTTGGTAGTCTTGTTGCAGGTATCCCCAACAGTCATCACACACATTTTAGACGCACGGTCGTACACATCCGTTAAGGAAGGGCAGCGGCAGACGTCGCCCCCCATTGTGTACCTGCCAGGGAGGCATTGTAGACCTTGGGCGCATATAGTGTTCGAACGGTAGCAATATTCTCCATAATCCAGCACTACAGGGGACAACAGGTAATTGCCAATAGTCATTTACAGATAGGAATTAGTCAATATGGCACCATATGCACAAATCCCAGACTTAGAGGGTGCGTAACCCTCGTTGCAAGAACAACTCCATTGGGATGAACCATTGGTCTTTCCGACTACCTGTCTGCAATAAGAGTTGTCGGTACAGCTTTGGGCCGTTTCGTTTTTGAGACTGTCGCCACACGGCTTCCCCGCCGCTGGATAATGAAACGATTTTAATTGAATTTTAAGCTGCGTAGTTGACTTACCGATATAACACCTAGTCAAATCTCTCCCAGACGTATAGCCATCCTGACATTTACAAACCTTTCTACCGGGATCCCCATCCACCTGCGTGCACGCTGCATGTTCAACACATGCCTCCTTCGAACAGACTTCATTCACGTTAGTTCGGCATTTTTCAGCGTTGGAGTCATAGGTGGCTGAGTTATTGCATTTACACATGTTCCACCTACATTCTAAACCTGTATTTGCCTTGCAGACGCGTTGAAAAGGACCCTCTGAATCGTAACATATCTCTTCAAATCCGACCGCTGCAATTGTTATCATCACAAGTTAGCGGCTTGTACTAGGATTTTGAATGAAGTACCTCGGACGCATTTGACTCCCATAGAGTTCCGTTGGAAACCTGACGTACACTCACATAGGCCCCGTTGGGATGGCGTGGTTGCCTTTGTTACCGTCATAACTGGAACGCATTTCGAATTTTCATCGCAGTCAAAATCTATCCCCGGTTTGCAATTAGCTCCAATGGGGAGGGCGCAATCGCCGGCTGCCAATTCTGCACAAAGTGAAAAAGAAGTATTATTCCACAGAACGAAATATAATAGAAAAGCCGCCGCTTACCAATTCCAACGATACCTCCCGTTCTACTAAAGTACTTGTCAGTCAATACACGACCATCCTTACAAGACGAATTGGTACTATTGTCTGCCCCAACAGCGGTAGCCAAGAAAATGGAATGAGATAACAACGCAATGAGTCCTAATTGAAACATTGTTGGAAACATTCGCATTTCACCCCTTACTCCTCTCTATAATGCAAATGTGTTCAGAACTCTGCTTTAGCAAAAGAATTTCTAGACTCCTTGAGCGACAACTCAACTCTGAACCGTTGTATGCTGTTAATGATTCTATTTTATTGAGATTTTCGTGACTCTAATGTGTTCTACTTTTGACATTTCAGTTGTGCAGTCACGTAACGTCCGGAAGACCACTCAATGCTTAATTGGGGTTGAGTACAGACGAATGTGATAACCTAAGACCCCTAATTGGTTTTTATAGTAAACGCACGGATGAGTCGTTCAGTTGTGAAATTTCTAAAAAATTTCTAAGAATCGATTTTTCGATGTATTGATATCGATTGCATAAAACATGAGGGTTTTGCTCAGTCTTCAGAAGTGCCGTGATCCTGCATAAAACTAGATATTAACGAATGGCAAAGTTGTGTGATGGACAAAACAAATTATACAACCTGCAACAAATTCATGTTATGTAAGTCTTGACGTAAGAGTATTGATTTATATTCATATTCAAATGACGTTTTGAAAGTCGCATTTTGTTTTTCGCAGTTTACTACCGTCGTTTGGAGTGGTCGCAACAGATTACATTTTATTTAACAATTGTAAGATGCAAACCTCTTTATTGGAAATGGATAAACATCAATTGACTGCCCGGCGTTTCATTAGATGCCTACCAGCTACTTGGGTGGAAGGGTACAGATGCCCCATGCGTCAGACAACTGACTGTAGGGCTTGACACACGTTGCATTTGGAATACATTCCTCCGATTCCCGGCATCGCCGACCTAATGCCGCAAAGCATTTTTGCCTTGCTGTATTAAATTGTTGACCTGACCCACATTTGCAATTTCCATCTACACAAGATAAACCCGCTTCCGCATGGCAAGTTTGATGCTTTGCTTGGCTTCTTATCATTGTGCTGTTACACGGGGTGAGGTGTCCTACAGTTTGAAATTTGAAAGAGTTATTAACCCCCACTAATCATAACCATAACATGATCACCCTTCGAACAAAAAGCGTCACTGGTCCAAATAAAC
>JAQGCL010000861.1:0-10848 GCA_034699605.1 Isotomiella paraminor
ACCTCACCTAAAAAAATGCCCGACTTTCATCACCATCATCATCGTGACCCGTGGAGGAGAAGGAGATCCGTTCGAGTGTGTGCTAGCCTGGACATGGTATGCAATATTGTGCAAGCACATTTTCTTGATTGCTTTCACTTTCATGAATTTGGCTGCTTTTTCCATTTTACCAGATTTTTGCCCTCCTCATGATGAGCGTGTACCTGCTTCGCCTCACAATAGAAAGGGTAGGTCCCTTAATTGGTCTAGAAGACGTTGAGCTTCCGCGTGGGTTCTTCAAGCCTCATGAAAGTAAGACTGTTTTAACCCTCCTGCTTTCTCCAGCAGACCTTGAAACATGTAATATTCCTTTTTATTTTTAGGACCTGGAGTCACAGCCACATTTTGGGTTGCAGCATTTGTGATAAACATCACTCAATTTATCATCGGATATTTATTATTTGCAGCTGCTAAAAAGGTAAGGTTTTTTTATCAAACCTTGGAAGCTTAACTGCTTTGGTACATCAAGCAAATTAAGGTTCTAACGCTCATTAGCGACAAATCAATGTCGGCTATATTGGTGATGGTAAAAGACGAGACATGACCCGTGGAAAATTAAAAATGTCTGGATTTTGTCACATCTTTTGCCCCATGCAATCTCGCGCAATGTTCATTTGAAGTCGAAAAGTTCACATTTTCCAATTTCTTCGGGCAATACTTCGTCTCAGAATGACCATCGCCAAAAATGACGACACTCATTTGTCCCTAAAATTATTGTTGGAACCTTAATTTATATCTTACGCAACCACACCTCCATTTGTCACATAAAAATATTCACATTTTTTACTTAGAGTATGAAAAACGAAGCAGACGCATCCCTACCCATCGCACGGTGTAAACTATGGCTCATCGTGGCGAACGCTGTGTTTATAATGCTCATCTCAAAATTCATCTTCTTCGTCTTCTTCGACAAAGGGAGTCCCATGAGCGTCGTGAAAGTCCTCGTCCTGATCCTCTGCACAAGCGAACTCGTCTTCAAAGCCTACGCCATGTACTTTGTTAAGGAATTCTTCGACGCACTCAAACTATCCACAAACCCCAACCCCTTCAAGACACAACCCACGATTACCATCATCTCGGCCATAGGGACGCGTCAGACTGATTCTCCAAGAAACCATAGCCTAGCCTAGGTTTGTGTGTAAGAACCTTCAATTATTAATTTAGTATTTTTCTAGTGGATTTTGTTGTGTACTTCCTTCTTTCGATGTAATAATGATGCTATGATATAATGGGCACGACTTTGGAATCTCTTTAAGGTAGAAAGACAATCGAAAACCGTGTAATGGGTATTAAAATACAAACGTGCAACATTCTTGAACCCATTATAGTTTAAACATGAATTGATTTGGGCTATGCACCGCCAAAAAAGTTCCTTCAACTGTCAGACTTTAGTTCACCAGGTCTTTGGAAATTTGGTTTATGAGGTCTTTGAAAAGTTGGCAAAATGTTTTTTATACGAAGAATCCCTCGAGCTCCATCTCCCACATATTACCCATCGTGCACGCCCTGACTTGAGTCAAATGCCCCCAGGGACACCTCAACGGAAGGCGTGTACTGAGTTGCCATGGGCCCTATAGACAACTGGAGACCCTGTTGCTCACTGGGGTTGGAAGCCTGGGGGTTAGTGGGGAGCCTCCATGTCCATACCCACCCTCCTCTGCATCCTGGAAGAGAATGACACCATCTCGAGTCTGGAGATTCAGGGCATTGATATAGCAGCCATTCTTCCCAGGAGGTCAATGACCGTCTGAGATGCCTTTGGGTAGGTAGGTGGATGATTTCAAGTCTCTCCGCGTGCCTTGTTCAGGAAAATTACTGTTGTTAATAATCGTCTTCTTCGTTAGTTAGGGGCAAAGTGAGCTTTGTCCAAAAATAGGCCTTTCTTCTATCCTTTCTTCAACTCTGTGACTCACTGCACCGACTATAGGAACTCCTTTCTTTAGTCGTCGTTAGGAATTATTAATAGGAGAAAACCTGTACCTTTCATGTTTCTTGTACCGAGAAGAATGAAAGCATGCATGTTCCTCTATTTCGTCGTTGCGACAGACTGGGGGACCTTGGTAAGATGTCATTTTTAAACAGCAGTCGAGTTAATTGGGTACAGAGATGCATTAGGAGGAATGAAATACACGCAAAATTAATGGACAGTGGTTTCCACTCCTCTTACTCGTATATATGCATTACTTATGGCAGTACAACGAAATTGTCAACCAACCCACGCATATTCACTTTCTTTCTTTCTTCCTCTTTTTGGAGGCTTCAATTTGCTTCTAATCCTTGGATATTTAGTTAATGAAAACACGGAAGAGTCTCACTTTTCCCCCTACCAAAAAATGCTTTGGAACAAACGGGCCGGACAGCTTTTTGTTTCTCATGAAAATAATAGTAAAAAACCCACGACTCAATGCATAAATTTTACAAATTTGTACAATTCTTGAATTCAAAAGTGTTGACATAAATTTTTAATTTTGTCACATCCTAAGGAAAGATTATGCTTTAAATTTTCATAAATATATCCGAAGGAAAGCCATGATAGCAGCTTCAATCATGACATGAGTCTTGTTACCCAATTTTGATTTGGGAGTTTTTAATTTTGATGTGGAATCGTCTTCCAATGGCTTCCATACAGTCTGACGATATCTGAAAATAATAAAAATTAGAATTTTTGATGTCTTGGATGGAGTTAATAGTGGGTATACTACTTGGGTGAGTGATGTGTATCCCAGGTCCAGGGTTCTCAAACTCTCCATGTGTAAGAGAGCGAGGTGGAAGGACGCCTCAGTTATTCTTAGAAAATTTGTGCGAGGGATTCTCCTGTCATCATCCTCTATGATGTTCAACTTCAGGGTCCTCAGCCCTGTGAGTGAGAGATAATAACAAAATAAAGTACTTAAGCACACTTTAAGACTTTCATTTTCATACTTTTTAGGCAGGTTATCGAAGGGGTCCGTTGCACATCGGGCAATATCCCCAGGGCAGTCTCGTAGTTCCCCTCGCGATGTATTCGTTCACACTCTTCATTCGGGATCCCAGTGATCAAGTCATCAATTAAGTCCCCACGATAGCACCCATCATCGCTGCCAAAAGTCAACTCTTCCAAGTGGGGGAGGAGGGAGTAGGCGTCAGGTATCCAGGTCCAAGGAACCTCCAGCCTCTTGACGTTGGGAAACAGTGAGGCAACAATCCTCATTCCGTTGTCAAAACTTCCCCTTACCACTAATTCTTGAAGGGTGAGGCAAGGTCCCAGATCAGGCATGATGGGTTGGTGGTCAAGGTCTCTCCAGTAGTAGGGCAGTATAATGGTTTCCAAACTGGGAAACTGTTGAGGGTAAGACAGAGCCGGAAAGATGAAGACGAACTCGTACGTGTACTCCTTTACAGTGAGGCTCTTGAGGCTGTTCATGCGGGGGAACTCAATGACATAACCACGCCCCCCTGAGAGGCTTAGGGACTCCAGGGACCCGCTTTGGCTCTCCAGGAACTGTCGGAAGGGGCCTGGGTTGTCTATGGACCACCACATGATTAGTTTTAAATGCTTCAATCTGAGGCCCAGTACCCCACTCAATGCTATAAAGTGTTCTTCAGTTAATTTAGCGAAGACCTCCAAATTGACCAGTTTGTCCAGGTTGCACAGACGTATGGTAGGGATCAGACAGCTTGTGACTCGGTCTTGGGACCAGTCTTCCAACCTACTGTCGCCCAGACGCAGGGCGAAGCTCTCCAGATTAGTTGCTCCTTGAATAATCATCCCTACAAAGTTGAAAAAGTCTCCCAGGTAAGCATCCTCACGATCAACATTGACTCGGAGTACTCGAAGTGATGTCAGGGTGGAAGCCATGAGGACATGTTGATATATGACCTGCGTCTGCTCGTCATCCTTCCCCACATTGAGCTCTTCTATATACGGTCCACAGACACCGAGGAAGTCAGACACCGTGGCTGGGTTCTCCTCACTCCTCATGATGCACTGACCAAGGTGGAAACGTCGGAACGAGGAGGTCCCTCTCGTGTGAACGTCTTCAATGAAGTCTTCCATGTCCCCAATTCCATGTCGGAAGTGACTACGAGAGACCCAAGGATTATTGACGCCTCGATCTTCACCAAAGCGGATCAGGGCTGCAGAACAGAATGCGTGGAAATATTTGATGGTAAACTGGTTCCAGCGACGACTCACACTCCTTGCAATCTTGAGGTCGCTGAGTGGGAGGAGGCTGAGAATCTTGGGGAGGACCTAAGAAGATGAATTATGAAGTTTTAACAATCACAATTCGACGATTAATGAAGGATCTGCCCTTACGGTATCATTGTTATTCAAAGGATTGAAACTGTCTTCTGAACCGCTATTGGTGATGATTAGTGAGTCTGGTTCCTTCAGGGTTTGGGCATTCATCCCTTTTTGACCACAAGGAGGAGAGGAAGATGTGTCATCCGAGTCCACGTCCATCTTTATCTTTTTGATTGGATTCTTGTCCAAGGAGGAACTTTCACCCAACTTCCTTTTCTTGTCCATTTCCAATTGCCACAGACAAACTTTCCACTCACTGACAAAATAGTATGAAAAAATGTGAAAATTCTGTCCAATTTTTGTCTGTTTCACGGACCAAGAATGAAAGCTTGAGGCTGATGCTGATGAGGGGGGCAGGGTGAGACTCTGTGACTGGAACAAGAAAAAAAGTGGAGATCATGAAAGAAATAGAAGACGTGTGTGAATGTGAACCACACAAGTGTAGCACTGGATTAGTTTGATGTCCATCATCGTCATTTCATGTAAGTACATACAGGTAAACGACGAAGGTGAATGAACAGTAGTGGAGTTAATTTCATCCAGAGATGTATAAGGAGGAATGAACTACATGTAAAATTAAATTAACCGAAAGTAGTTTCAATTCCACTCTTATACATTACTTAGAGTAGCACTACCAATCCACGCATAATCCCTTCTTTCTTTCTTCCTCTTTGCGGAGGCATTTTTTGTCTTCTAATTCTTGGATGTTTAGTCGATGAAAGTACGGAAGAGTCTCACATTTCCCACCAACAATAAATGTGGTGGAATGTCATGAAACTACTCGACCTAAATTCTGGAGCGGTGGGTTGGGCCGGCAAATGACAAAACGTATATGAAAACATAAGTTTAACGAACTTGCCATTAGTGCATGCATGGTTAGTTGACACATATGTCGCATCTCACTCTATGTAAAAAGTTAACCAGCAAGTTAACAAATGACGGAGTTTGGTTCTTCGACGAGGACGAAGACCAAGCGCTGGTCAATGATAGTGATGCTCATAGAAATATGGTGATGCTATTGCTACATGAGCATCATGTGATCTTAATCCTCATGACAGGATTTGCGTGTAGGAATTCCTAAAATTGATGCGGAACCGTGACTGCAACAAAAATAAACAATTGGAGATGGTGGAAAAAGAAATAGAAGACGTGTATGTGAATGTGAACCAGTCCTATTAGTTAGCATTAGGTTAGATAATAGTTAGCATTATCTAGTTAGTTAGTTAGTTAGCATTCTTTAGGTTAGATAATACATTGTACCTATGTAAACTTGTGTATCAAAATAAATAGTGATAAGACATTAAAAAAAAGAAAAAAAAACCAGTCCTTCTATTGCCGAAGACGTCATCATCCGTAGTCTTCGTTGTTAGGTGACCTCTGTTTTGTATGTTTTGTATTATTTTGTACTTTATTGTACTTACAGATGCGTAAGGAAAATTGAAATGAATGAAATACATACATACGTAGAATACAGTTTCTGTTTTTTTCATTTCCTTCGAGTTCCACTTCAAAATTGTCAACCAATCCAACGTCTATTCACTTTCTTTCTTTCTCCATGTTTGGAGGCTTTAATTTTATTTTCTTTCAATGCTTACATCTTTCGTTCTTTCGTAAATGAAGATGCGAAAGAGTCTCACAATTCCCCAACCATTGGTTGTTTATTGTAGTTTTGTTAACACTTAATTTAGTTAATGAAAATATGGAGGAGTCTCACGTTTCCCCCAACTGAAAATGCTGTGGAACAAACGTCGGATATATGTACAACCACGCCTGAAGCTTTCTTTTTCTCATGAAAATATAATAGTAAAAAACCGACACAATGCTATACTTTTACAAAATTGTTCTATTGTTGAATTCAAAAATTTGGACATACATTTTTAATTTTGTCAGATCCAAACGAAGGATTACAGTTCAAATTTTCATAACTGTACCCAAAGAACAAGTCAGTCTTGCATTGTAAATACCCATTGGTTTTACATTTTGACTTGGAATCGTCTTCTAATGGCTTCCATACAGTCCGACGATATCTAAAAATAAAAAATTTATAGACTTTTTTGAAGGATTGGGGTTTGTACTGTAGGTATAGTACTTGGGTAAGTGACGTAGATCCAAAGTCTATTGTCCTCAAACTCTCCATTTGGAATAGTGCCAGGTGGAAGGACACTTCGGTTATTTCCAGGAGGTTTCTATTATCGTCATCCTCGTTCAGGGTCAATAACTTAAGGGTAAGGGTCCTTAATTCCGTAAAATAAAACAATAAGTATGAGGATACTTTGGGGGCTTCATACATACTTTTGAGGGAGGTTATCGAAGGGGTCTTTTGGACTTCGGCCAAAGTCCCAAGCATAGCTTCATAGTTCCCCTGCCGGTGTATCCGTTCACACTCTTCCTTAGGGATCCCCGTAATCAAGTCGTCAATCACGAACCCAGGGTACCACTCATGACGTTCGAGTCCGATGGTCAACTCTTCCAAGTAGGGGAGCTGAGGATAGGCTTGGGTCTCAATGTCCCATGGGACCTCCAATTTCTTCAAGTTGGGGAACAGGGAGGCAGCAATCCTCATTCCACCGGTAAAAACTTGCTGTACCACCAATTCCTGAAGGGTGAGACAGGGGCGCAAGTCAGGCCTCATGAGTTGGGGGTCGTCATTGAAGTAGAGGGGCACAATCAGGGTTTCCAAACTGGGAAACTGGTGTGGGTATGACAGGGTGGGAAAGGTGCAGCTCTCGCACGCAAATTCGAGTCTCTTGAGGCTGTGCATGCGGGGGAACTCGATGACATAACCCGAACACCCTGACAGCGTGAGGGACTCCAGGGACCTGCTTTGGCTCTCCAGGAACTGTCGGAAGGGGCCTGGGTCTGCTATGGCACACCACAGGAATAGCTCCAAACTCTTCAACCTGAGGCCTTGAATCCCACTCAATGCTATAAAGTGCCCCGAAGTTAATTTAGCGAAGACCTCCAAATTGACCAGTTTGTCCAGGTTGCACCGACGTAGGGAAGGGATGAGACAGTTTGTGACTTGGCCGGAGTCCAGAAAGTGCAGGACGAAACTCTCCAAATTGGTTGATAGTTTAATAATCATAGCCATAAGGTCCACAAAGTCCAAGTCCTCCAGAAAATCACCAGTATCATACACATTGACTCGGAGGACTCGGAGGGACGTCAAGGGCGCAGTCAGGAGGTCACACATGACCCGCGTATCGCTGATTGCGATTTGAACATTGAGCTCTTCAATGTAGGATCCACAGACGGAGAAGAAGTCGGACACCACGGATGTGCTCCCCTCCTTCCTCAGAAAACTCGCATCAAAGTCAAATCTTCTGAAAGAGCAGGTCCGTCTTGTCCGAACGTCTTGGGTGAAGGCAGCCATGTCACCAATTCCATGGTGGATGTGATCATCAGGGGCCCAGGGACTATCGATGCTCTCAATTTCACAAAAACAGATTTGGACTGAAGAGCAGAACGCATGGAAGTATCTTGCAGAGATTTGGTTCCAACGATGACTCAAAATCCGTGCTGTCTTAAGGTCGCGGAGTGGGAGGTAGCTGAGGATCTTTTCAATGACCTGAGAGAAAATACAGAAGAAAATGAATTTAATTATCACGATTAATTTTAATGATCACTAAATACCGGATCACTATTATTAAAGGTAATGAGTGCATCTGCTGTCTTAGTTGACAAGGGTGGTTCCAGAAGAGAGAAGGTATCCGTCTCCTGTTCGTCATTACCAAATCCGGGGAAGGAGGAAGAGGTAGAGGTGTCCCCTTCGTCCATGTCCATCTTTATTTTCTTGATTTGATTCTGGTCAATGGAGGAACTTTCACCCAACTTTCTTTTCTTATCCATCCTCAATTGCCACTGACAACTTTTCACTCACTTCCAAATAAATGTATTGAAAAGTGTGAAAATTCTGTACCTCTTTTGTCTGTTCCACAGACCACGGACGTACCAACAAAAGATTGATGCTAATGCTGATGCTGATGAAAGGGGCTGGGTGAGACTCTGTGACTGGAACAAAAAGAAAGTAGTGGAGATGATGGAGAAAGAAATAAAAGACGTGTGTGAATGTGAACCTCGTAAGTCTAGAGTCAATTTGTTGTCAACCATCATCATTTCATATCCATACAGCTAAACGGTGAAGGTGGAAATAGATTTGCATTATGATCCAAATGAGTGAATGACCCTATCCGAAGTTTTGACCTTATTTTATTTTACTGGATTTGGTATCATTCATGGTATAAAAGTATCGTATAAAGCACAGAGAATATCGGATGGTTATGTAAAAGGTACATTACATATTTTTTTGCAAAAGTGTAATATTCTTTAGAAAGGCTTCGCTTTCATTCCAGAGGGAAGGAAGGAATTCAGGGAAATTTTTGGCACACTTTTAAATGGATTTAATTTTACAGCTTTACAACTTTTTGGCTTTCTTCTTACAATAAAATTCACTGTTTAATATGGCTCTTTGTTTCAAAATCAGTTCCTCTATTTCGTCGTCATTCTTATCTTAGATAACTTTCATTCATCGTGAGCTAAGCATACTGTATTACATCTCATTAGAGTATATCACAAAGCATTTTTTTCAAAGATTTTTTTCCAGTTCCTGTATAATGTCTTTCCTAACTGGATACTTAACTTGTCATGAAAAATTCTGGTGGGCTAATTCAGCTATGTACGCTTTTATATTGGTAATTTTTAAAGTGGTAATATCCAGTGTTAATTACAGAGTTATTTACAAACAGTATTACTCATCATCATCATACATTGCATAAATAAAAATACTTACTAGATTAGGTAAGACCAAGACCCCAACAATTGTTTTACATACCCCCCTGACCATCATCATCAAAGAACCAAAAAATGAGACAATTATTATTATTACGATTGACGTTGTTATGACATGAAGAAATCTATATACAGAGGATAGGATTGTAACTTAGACTATGGGATGATAAGCTCATTTATACAAAATTATCATAATAATTCACCCATATCTCACCGTACCCCATTGATAAAAAACATGCAAAATCGATTATTTTACTCTAAGTTAACTCTTAAGGTTCTTAATACTGTTGGCCTACATATTTGAAGTCTCTTGCAGCTTGGAACCCAGTGTCGTTGTTGGTCCCGTAGTGAATGACCCTACGAATCCCAAAGGGATCCACATAACCGTAGGATCCTGACCTCCTCCCATCCTTCTCCGTCTCTTCCTTGTGGTACTGATTTGGGATTCTGTAGATGAAGGCAGAGCCCTTCCCTCGGCCCCTTCCTATGGGGGTGGCGTACTTTTGAAATACATCCCCCGTCGTCTGCATATCCTCCTCCGGGGATGATGAAGGCTCACCACCAGCGTCTGAAATATGGCTAAGTTATTTCACTTCACATGGATAATTTGAATTTTTTGACCTTGAACCGGAACAATATTTGGTCTACTGACTCTTCTTCTGGTAACTACTCTTCCACCCAAGACATTCGCACTTCTTAACGGACCGTACACAATCAATACGGGGGGATGAGACGAGGAGGAGTCGAGGATGGGACGCCTTGCGGCGAGGTTGAGGCTGTGTGGGGGTGACAGTGTGGATTTAGCTGGCACTATGGGGTAATAAATTTTATGCATGCATTTTACGATTATTAATTTTTTGACTACCTGAAGAAGCTCCGAGGGTGGGATCGTAAAAGATCTTTTTCTTTACAACTTTAAAAGGATACTGCTTTCCATTTAGGGGCACCTTGAACCCTAGCTTCTTTCTCGGGACGTCTTCTTCAACTTTTGAATGATGATGTGGCTTCTTACTACTATGACCTTCTTGGATGGAGTTTGTCCCAATGAATTGCATCGAGTTTTTAAGGACTCGATATCCTTTGGAGTCTGCGATGTAGTCTGTCATCCTCAACATCCCAGTGGGGTCCACCCAACCGTACGATCCTATCACAGTCCCATCATCCAACCTCCTCTCCTTCCGGTACTGGCCATTGTACGTTTGAAATCTGAAAAAGCGTTCTTTCCCCTCGTCTGTTTGGATGTGGTACTGCGTGGGCGTGTCTTTGTACCCACTGAGAGCCCCTTCTGTCAAGAGCAAGGCTGCCAGGAGGGAGAGGGCCACCAAGGCAACCATTTCCACCTACACACCAAAAAGAATGACAAATATAAAAGTGTGCGCGCAATGAATGATCATAATTCATAAAGTCAGGGTTAGACAGTACTCAAATCTTATCATCTCAAGATCTACTGTGTATGACTTCCAAAAGATGATATTGATGGAGTCATGACGCGTCGCGTCCTTTGTGGATGCAAAGAGAGTCAATTATTTGAAGACTTTTAAACTGCAATCATCTTCGTGGAGTGGAATCGAGATCGTTTATTGCTTAAAATTTTGGAAATAATTTGCCCCATTCAATTTTATAAACTTTAGGTGCACTTCACTGCTTGAGGTCTCGACTTAGAGTTGTTCAAGATGCTGAGAGGATGAGGAGCACAGTTTGCCCTTTCCTTGATTTGCATGCACGAATGAAATTGT
>JAQGCL010000862.1:0-10847 GCA_034699605.1 Isotomiella paraminor
TACACCTCAAATGGCGGAAACAATAGATCGTTTCCAGGGTGCTCATTTCATATCCAGTGCAGACATGGAACATGGTTACGGACAGATTTTGATGCCTATAAATGAACAAAAATATACTGCTTTTAGCAGCTCAAATCAACAGCGGTGTTATAAGAGACTTGCCCAAGGGCTAAAAAATTCTCCAATTGTGTATTTCAAAATTGTTATGTATACCTTTCGGGACTATCTTCCTGAACCATATAACCACATAACAGGTTTATGGATGATGTTTTCGTCCATACCAAACTATTTGAGGAACATTTGCATTTTTTAGACTGCCTTTTCCTTCGTCTCCGTCATGTTAACCTTACACTTACACCACAAAAACACGTCTAGCTTATACTGAATTGGATATACTTGGCAATAGTACTTGGCAATAGTAAGATGGCATGAAGCCCTCTGCAAAGAAAATAAAGCTTGTGCAGAATTACCCAGAACCAAAAAATGTCACAGAAGTTAAATCTTTTCTCGGCCTAGTCACTTTCTATGCCAAATTCTTACCCTATCCGGCAGATCATTCTAAATCTCTTTACGAGCTTACCAGTAAATCTGTTCTATTCATTTGGTCGGCCGATTGCGAACAATCTTTTAAAACATTAAAACCAATGCTAACTACTATACCTACCTTACAATTATTTCAACCTGACCGTCCCGCACACCTTTACGTGGATGCTAGTCTCATAGCATGCTCGAGCTTTGTCATCTCAAATGGATGATGATGGCAACCATCATCCTGTTGAATATGCCTCACGCACTTTTACAAAGCCAGAAAAAGAACACTACCATTGACAGGGAAATGTCAGCGGTTCTATTCGGTTTACGGCACTTTAAACATTATTTACTCCATCTTACAGTATACGTATATATTGATCATAAACCTCTCATCCATCTAATAAAAACCCCAGATCCCCGTGGAAAAACAGCTCGGTGGCCTGCGGCCATCGCAGAATAGAGATATTAAACTGCTATATGTCCCAGGCCTAGAAAATCGAAAGCCTAACGCTTATTGAAACAGCCCATTGCATATATATGGAGCCATACACTTCATACCAGTTAGTCACCCCAGAAGATATAACTGGCATTTTACCATCCACCTATGAAAGAACAAAGAGTGGATCTAGCATACAAACAAATTATCAAAGACCTCATCCAACACCAAGAAGCAGGCAAACCCAAACCCTTAGCTAACTTTGGCTTAAAAAATGATATATTATATTGTATTAATTCACGCAAAAACGTTCACATTATTGCTCTACCCGCTTCTTTAATACCTGAGGTTCTTCATTTCTTCCATGACTCACCATTTGCAGGTCATCCTGGTCAATATTCTATGCTGAAACGCATACGGAAGTATTTTCATTTCAATAATATGACAAAAATTGTGAAAACATATTTACGTTCATGCATTAGCTGCCAAAAAACAAAACCTAGACGAGGTCAACCATCACGAAAACCCAAACCTTTGGAAATAGCTGTCGATCCTTTTATTCGGCTATTTCTTGATTACATGGGTCCAAGTAGTACCAGTTCCTATTCAGGGGCTAAATATATAATTAATGCCCAAGATATGCTAACGAAATACATTATTGTTTCCTCGGCACCTGACGGCTCGGTTATTCAAGTAGCTAAATTTCTTGCCGATCACATTTATTTTAAATTCGGACAAATAGGAAAACTCGTATTAGTTAATTCAAAAATTAATCGCTCTAATCTAGTCGCGGAACTATCAAAAATAGTCGGGTGAAAGCTAAGATTTATTTCTCAATATAATCATCGCTCAAATCTGGTAGAACGTACCTGATTGGACTCATTGTCACGTTTAACGGCGGGGGCGACTGGATCATCTCCACCGGGCCACTTTTGGGATTCACAGCGACAGCTGCTCTCTCGGGATACCCCAGGATCAGGAGAAAAACCACCACCATTTTCTTTATGATGAATTGGGACGTACAAAACGTATCGTATAAATGTACCGTAGGATAATTGACTAAGGACTGATACAAGTTTCTCCTTTCCTTAAATACTTTTTTCTACATCCCCCACTCTTTAATTAGTATTATATATATATCGCATTCATTTCTCTTTCGTTGCAATTTTATTCTGTCCCCATCGACATTTGTACAAGGTCTATTGTCTTCATCAATGTCAATATCACGCGATTGAATAACTCATAATTGTGCATATTATGCAATTTTCTTTAGTCATTTAAATATAAAGCCGCCAGTATAATATATCAAGGTGCGAGAATTCTATGATCATGTTATTTTAATTTGGTTTGGTTATTTTTTGCCCATTATGCAGTTTGATATAGCAATTAGATAAGTGTACATGGTTGAGTGGTGCCAAGTTCAATATGTCGCATGAATGGATTTTGCATGAACAGGTTTTGTGTGACTTTGATCAGCCTTGAATTTGCACTTTAAAGTTACATTGCTATAAGCAAATATAAGCATAACCCTTCGCAAGCATTTATTTAAAGCAACAAGCCATATCTCACATACTTACCTGGGTTATAGTATAAGAGATGCTCCCTCTTTTCTTATCTCCTTGTTCTGTGAATTTGTCAATCTTCTCTCTTCAGCTCTCTTTCGCTTTGCCATCAGTTTTTTTCTCTTGGCTACACTCTCTTTAATAATTTGATCTTCTTCTACTGCATTTGCACGTTGACGATTTCTGCGAAATTTTTCATTCTCTATATCCTTGCTCACCACAGCATTATGTTCTCTTTTAATGTGGGCATGGAGTGTACCTGCTTCAACATAAAACTTTTCACATCCAACTTCCCTACATGGAAAAAGATATCTATGCAGTTTAAATTTATGGAAAAGCTTATTCGGGTCAGCGATCGTCGATTCATGTCTTGCCTGTAAATGTGCATTTAATTCTTTCATTTAATTCAGCGGAATTAAATGACATAGGTTCACTATGTAGTTTGCAATACCACAATTTCCATTTGTGTGAAACCTCATTTATGCGCAAATCATTTTCATCTTCATTCAAACTATTATCCTGACTTTCCTCGTGCTCTTCATTTTTAAATTGGGAGTATTATTACATGTCACATCACTTACTTTCAGTTGTTCCGAAAATAAAAACAGTTTTTGTTCTTCCGGATCTAAATGCACATAAAAGGAATGAATCGGATTGTTGCTAATACACAAACACTCACTCGCATTTTGCACATTTTGAATTAGTTTGCTCAACCACGACCAGCGAAGTTCGTAACTTCCGAAGGTTTCTTCCATTATAGCATAACCATAACGAATCAATGTCCACTTTATATTTGTACACACAACGTAGCAGAGCTAACCTTTACCACAGCAAAACAACTCCAACCGACAGGAAGAAAAGATAAGAGAGCATGCATTTAATTTTGTTTTATTTTGTGTGGCGAACATTTCGAGTCAACCTACATCTTACTTAGTACATGTATATGTGTGTGTTTGGTCCTGTCAAAGCTTCTTTTTTTCATGGAAAGAGAAGCATATTCATATGAATATAAAATAAACATAGAATGTATAGTTATACAGATACATTTAGTTAAAAGTTCTGCGTTTCTTGTTTTCCTCTTCTCAAAATCCCATCTTCTTTCATTAATGGAAAACGTGAGAGAAGATACGAACAAGAAACGAATAGTAATAAATGATCTGGCCTGCGTGCCAAGAAAGAGCGGAGATCTGTGTATGAAAGTGGGATACAAGCATTCATTCATTTTGTTGAACTCGAGTAGTTAAGAACTAAATAAATAATCCAATACAGAAGTCCTTATTCATTGATATACTTATCTAAGCTTAGCTTATCTCATAAGAAAATATATCCCAAGACGAAAGGGCATATCGCAAGACTCCGAGGGTCAAATCAGGGCCATCGCACTTGAGCAGGGGGATATTTCTATAAGACTCACGTTTCGGGAAGCACAAATCCCGAAGTAACTGTACAAGGGGGCATTGAAGACGAGGAAGTTACTACCTAAGGGGCATAAAATATACAAATTTAGCACAGACACGACAGGACATCACATGCCATTACACTTACCATTTTGAGTGCACAGGGTGTAGTATTGCCACGCTCCAAGGTTGAGTGTACCATATTACCCCCATGTAGGTCCACTCGGGACATCCAGCAAGACGACCATACGTCGCACCCCTCTTGGGTGGCAACGGCGGAAGGGAGGTTTAGAAACCCCATGATGAAGAGCAGAATTATCATTATAAAATGAACAGTGTAGTGTGTATACTTTAACAGTAGTGTGTGTAAAGGATAAAAGTAAAACCCAAGTAGGTCTCCTTTTATATACGTCCAAATGATACGTTACTCGTCGTAATTAGAATAAAATCAGGAAAGTAAAAGCACAAAATAACAACATCACCTGCTGCTCCCTCAACGAAACAAAGTCCAAACCCGGGAATACAAACAGAATGTTTCTTTAAAGTAATATATTTAGCAGTGGCAGTAAAAGAAAGTAGGACAAATCAAATTTCTTTCCGCAACCGTCAGCTTTTTTGTGTTAAAGTTAATAACCCACTTACTATGTCTCAAAAGTGCAAGTACGATTTTATAATACGATGACTTTGTTGACACGCATTTAATTATCAGTCGTTATAGTGTAAATGTGTATCTGTATGCATACACCATTTATGGCACTTATTCACTAACCACCAAAATAATATAATCATTGATTACTGTTGTGATTTGTAAAAGTGCAGCTAAAAGCAGCATTTCCCATTTCAAAAGGCAGCTTAGCTTTGTACACCTAATGTTTATATTCCTTTGGCATGCAAGTGTTCTTGCATTTCTGCATAAGAATTGAACGGTATGGGATCATGATTCATTCATTCATTCATTCATTCAATTTATCTCACTATTCACTTCTTCAGACACATCATTTGAAGATTCGATAAAACTTATACTTTCTTATTTTCTTTCTATCTCACAAGAAAAATTAGAACGTGTAACATCTTTCCGTGTAAATTTTTCCGATAACAAAAATAATGTCTGTTCTTCCCGGTTTAGTTGAACGAAGAACGAATGCAGCGGATTATCGATTTCACAGAAACAATCCGTTGCCGGTTGTACATTTTTAACCAACTTAGTCAACCAAGACGAGCGTAGGTTATGGTTTACGAAGATATCTTCCTGTGTAGAAAACGCCATTGGAATTCTGTTTCAGGTTACACTTTGTAAGCAAAGAATTTGTCAAACGTCTTGCATCTTCAATGCAAGCAAATATAAATGAAAGGAGCAAAAAGTATGAGAGCCAAACTGTTATCTTTATTTCCTTGGGTAGGTACTATTGGGTATCTTAGTCATTTCCCAATAATAAAAGAGGAAAGGAATCCTCCTTATTACAATAAGTAACTGGTTAATAAAAGAGGAAAGGAGATAATAGAAGAGAAAAGAAATAAAGTGTCATTTAAGTGCTCTCACTTTCTTTCAATCTCACACAAATTTTACAAACACTCGTATTATTTTACACTTACCCCCATATGTCAGATCCTTCACGAAATAAAGACCACGACGGAAGGGCATGTCACAATCCTGGTCTGGACAAATTAGAGCCCCTCCAGTGCTGCAGGGAAAACGTTCCGTCAAACTCACATTACGTGAATCACAGATTCCGCGGAAGTGATGAAGTCTCGTATTATACACCCGAAATTTGCTTCCTGCAAAAAAAATAGAAAATTGTACGTCGGTAGACGAAACAATGCAGTTAATGGAACCAGCTTCACGAGTAAGAAACAAGTAAATTACCATTTTGATTGCACAACGTGAAATCTTGCCAACTCCCAAGTCTAAAGTACCGAATTCCCCTTCTTGAAGGTCTACTCTTGACATCCAACGGGAACTCCAAACGTCGCATCCTTCCTGAGAAGGAACGGCAGATGGGAGGTTTAAGAACCCCATAATAAATACAAGAATGATCATGATTGAGTGTCAGAAAAGAATGTGTGACCATGCCCACACAGATCGCGTTTTTATATAAAAACACTGGACAATGTTCTTCATAACACTCACGTACATACATAGGTCCAAGCACAAAAGCGCAAAGCAAGCGGAAGGGTATAAAATTGACCTGGATTTCATGCAACTTACGACAAAGGTTCCTTCGGCGCAATAAGCAAAGTCTTACTCCTGTAAAAGAAACATAATTATAATTAGTTAAAATATAGTAAGTCATCAAAAATGTGAATATTTAAAACAGCAATACAAGCAAGTCATTCATTAATAAGAACCATGCGTACCTATTGTTGTGTCCTCAATCACCAGATAAAAATGCAATCTCAGCTTTCTTCTTCGTTCTTATTCTAAAAAGAAAGGAAGAGTGTAATGAATAAATATCAATGTACATCACACTAACGCATAAAAAACACGATGAATATTAATAATATGAACAGTCAAATAACCAAAACACAAAATAACAACTCAGCACCACATCCCTGGAGTCAGTAGTGATCTACTATAAGAAGGGTCCCTGCCAAGGGCCCGGATGAGGCATGCAAATGAGTGGCAACGACTGAGACTGTGAACTAAGTAGAGGTTACTGGTTGACGTCGTGTGAGTGAGTGCGTTTGCTAACCTAAGTGCTAAGCAAACAATGACACTGCATGATGATTGTGAGCCGGCATGCTGCCACGGCACAGCAGTGAGAGGCATCTCTCACATCACCCCATCCGTCTTGGTTGAAGCCTCCGGTTTCAACTGGTGGCTGCTGGGAGGGCATGATGATGGGTCAAGGTTTGAAGCTGGTCCGGGCATGGAAGTTCCGGGGGAAAGTATTGCGTCTCATTTGGTTTGCTGTTGTTTAATTTGATGGCGCATTCGCATTCGGCAGATTTTATTCAGCTATTAATTAAATAAAAAGTTACATACACTTTAGATAAATCCACACTTTTAGTTTTTAATCGATTTTTTAAATATTAAGTGATATTAAGTGATATTACCTCACTATATGATGAAATTGGTTGTTTGTTTTTTTAGTATACGTTTTAGAAAAAGTATAAAGTTTTATAAATAAATTGTTGTATAGAACATGAAGACATGTCTGCAAGTTTTTCTGTTCGTTCATCCAAAAGTTGTCCCTTTCCATGGGGAAAAATTTATGGGTTTTCATTACCCTCCTTTGATTTTAGGTTCATTTCGTTTTTAATACAATTGTAAGGACAAAGAGAGTAAGTATGTGCAACAAACTCTTATACATTGGTCTTATTGCTTTTAGAATTAAAGTCAGCCTTCAATTTCTGTCAAATGTCATCTTTGAGGAAAAACTGAATTGTCCTCTCATTCCTTCTACATTATCTACAGAATCTACATTATCATAGGGAAGAGATGAGAAGGGTTGAATCCGAGAAGTCGGATTCATTCCCATCCAAAGACCCGAATTAATACCATCTAAATTCTATTCTCTCTCTACTCTATTATTATTTATTCTACTCTATTATTTCTCCTTACCAGCATACAACAGAGCCAAACAAGACCTTCTATCTTGTCTCAGAAGCAATAGTTGTGAAGAAGAAAAAAATCAATCGAAACCCCTTTTAGTTAATTATATTAAAAGTTCGGTCGTCAGAATGAAAAAGTTCAGGTCGTGTTGAAAAACCAGATTTTGTGATTAATTTTAAAAAAAGCTGAGTTCAGCTTATTAGAACTCAAGCAGTAGTGTAGGATATTGTGCAATCTGGGATTGCACAATGTGTGTTGCAATCCAGGATTGTTGTTCCTCCCACCCCAGGACTGCTAGCATGCAATATGGCATGAATGACCTCTCCCTCATCTATGGTACCCAGGTCTTCGTCCTATGGCATCGATGTAATAGAGAGGAGAGAGACAGTTTATCATTCAGCCCAGATCTCTGGCCATCATATCACCCACTCACACCAGTGGCACATAATTTCTGTCATTTATAAATAAATGATAGTTCTTGTTCCATGCGACTGTATCTATGTCACATCCCTCATTTTCCTCAGCCTCCCATACCCCCGTCTGCGGTCTCCAGAATCCAGTTGACAGTACCAAGCAAAGTAGGTGAGGTTAAGTACCTAGTATTTACAAATATGAATGGAGAATTATGGCCTGTTAATCATGAGACTTTCATCCAGGTCTTAAATTTTGTTTGGAACCCGTTGTAGAGTGTCCGACAACTTTTTGAAAATGTGCATTGTTTTTATGGTATTGACAGCAATAAACTATCCTTAGAACAACTTAATGTATTTGTGTTATAGCGGCCGTTGTTGAATCGAAATTGAAGTACTACTCAATCGGTATTTGTTTTGGCCCCTCGTCAATCAGAGCGCATATTGTTAACTGTGATCCAACGACTCGATTTCACTTTCCCTTTCCAGCAATCCACCTTTCCTTGTGACGCAGTTGGCTTCTTAACTTCATCTAAAGTTAAAAACATACATAAAGCCAATCTCCTAATGCCTCAACGACTCAATACCTCCTCCATAAAGAGGGAGAAGAGCTTCTTATTCATCATCGTTTGGGCCCTTCGTTTCCCCGGATCAATCAAGCTATCTTTGGTTTGCAGGCCCCAATGGATGCCGAATATAGGAGTGAGGACTTTGAAGGTCCAGCCTTCAGCAAGTGCAGCCTGTGCCTGAGAAACACGGGTGTAACCGTAGCCGAGAAACCGCTCTGGAAATGGTGGTATGGAAGCTCGACTAATGTAGAAAGGTTCGTAGCGGGAAAAGTTGAATTTCCCACTCATGGCATTGTGGGAAATGTTAACAGTGTCGCTATCAGTTTTCGAGTGTCTCCATCTGGTACATTTGAATTTCTATTCTTATAGCGTAATAAACGTTTTTCTCACTTGTTATAATTTGTTGAAAAATGTGCGGGTTTATGATAGTCAAAATGAAATGGTCTCGCATCGCCATGTCTCCAGTGAGCAACTAGTTCGTTCTTACTCTTTGGATAAGGTTGGGATTCCGTCAACTCGAAAGTTGGGATCACAAATGCGCAGCTGTTCGAACGTATAAGTTTAGTTTAGATAATAAAAGGCCTTATGAAGATGTACTCACGCATGACACTCCGCGGAGGCAGGTGAACGTACGAAAGTGTCCAACAAGGATGAGGAATTTGGGAATGGAATAATATCGATATCGGTTGAGAACACCCACTCGCTTCCACATCCCTAAAATACAGATTTGCCCATTGTATTTCCCTCCTCTGACAATAGCAAGTTGGAAACCTTACCCTTGTGGCTATATTTCTAAGATGATTCTGAGGATAGTCTACCAGCAGTTGAGAGTCCAATGGTGTCTTCATCTCTTTCGATATTGACTTAAGTACACGCTTGAGATAAGAACAATCGAGATGCGACTCTAAATTGTCTGAATCTATCAGGACATTCTTTTCGTCTTCTTCAAATGCTGGTATCTGACCCACGGGAATGGCCACATGAATCGCTATCTCGGTTCCAAAATCCTTCCTGCACCATCGGATGTAATCCAACTGCCGCTTCAAAGCAATCCATTGGTTTGGTGACACTATGAAAACGGCAAGGGACAGTCGCCCGTTCCAGTGCTCCTCTAACTCCGGAATCCAATGCAGTCTGTCCACGCTCGCCTGGGTGGCAAGACAGACTGTTTTGGACTTTCGGATCTCCTCCCATCTCCGTCCCATCCACACCCAGTCGTATATTTTTACCTACAACAGCCAAAAATGTAACTCATGCTTGGATCCCTTTTGAACATTACGATTCCAGCAGCATCCAAACGCCCTTTTGAGATGGTCAGTTGCATACTTTCAAACCCCTTAGTGGCACGATCCTTGGAGTCTGTTTCATCAATCCTGTTAATCGTGTGGATGAAAATGAACTCTAAAACAAATAATAGTAAAAATGCTGAAAGCACTAGAAACACAAGGTGGTGGCGTCGAAAAACGCGGGAGGATGTTTTGTATACACTTCGGGATACACTAATGCTCATTGTAATTTACAGATGTATCTTTTTTGCAATCCATGAGAACCCTAACCCCCTGTGCCGACTATGACAAAGGTATATTCAGTAACCGTAAGCAAAGTTTGGATAACCTACTTTTTATACCCCATAAAAGCAACAACAGCATAATCTAAGCAATAACCTACTTGTCCCAAATTATGATCTGACAATATAGGCATTAGGGAGCCCTGATTTTACATTAACTACCGTTGGCAGTTTTTCAAAGTATTTAAAACCTACTCTAGTAAGAAACACGTCTTTACACCATTGCGCAATAGTTTTCCACATTATCAGAAATGAAGGCTATGCGAATATCTGCGTCAACTAATTTCAAACTCGTTTTTATCAGCTTGATTGTCATCACAATCACATTATACACTTCATACCATCATAAGCTACATCGCAACAGTTCTGCATCCCCCGGAATGGCTACCCGTCCAAACGCAGTTGTGAATAGATCAACGCCTTACGCAACCGTGACGATGCTCTACTGGACAAAACCGCGACATTGGAGCACTAGTGCAACCAATATGGATCCCTGCAACGAGGAACTGTTGGATACCACCTGGTGTGTTTTTACCACCAATCGGTCTTGGCTTGAGACTGCGGATGCCTTGATATTTCGAGGGATGGATACGAGGAACGTGTAAGAACCAAAGGAATTGACGTTGAAGAAGAATTTTGATTGATTAGATTTGTCACCATTTTCAGGGAAGAGTTTGCATTCCCTCCGTTTCGCTCACCCGACCAGATCTGGGTGTACTTGGACGTTGAACCACCAGGACGCTATTACCAACAGAACGATATACTAAAAAATATATTCAATTGGACGATGACCTACAGGTCTAGCTCAGATGTCCCATACTA
>JAQGCL010000863.1:0-10833 GCA_034699605.1 Isotomiella paraminor
TTGTCTTAGGCGTTACCTACTTTTAATTGTTACAATCAATAATTCTGTACGACTGTTAACTGACTTAATAAAACGCCAGAGAGCCTAATGAAAAAAAGTTTCCATTGCCTAGTATCTGTTTCTCTAAGCAGGAAAATAGTCACGCATGTCCGAAAGGTTGCATCGGAATCTTTGAATGGTACTAACCTTCAATTAACTGATCTCCTTGTAGCACTAAATTGCTCTCCAATAATCCCGAAAGTCCAGGAATTGATGCCGTCACCAAATCATCACATTGCTTCCAAAATTCCCCCAATTCGTTTTCCTCAAGTTGAGCAGCCTGTCTACTTCGAAGCTTTTTTCTCAAGAGGAATGTTCCGACTGCGGCACAGATTATGAGGGTTGTCATTACAGATATAAGAATCCATCCCGTCGCACCGTACGGAAGCCCCAGATTTATATCTTCTTCACCCGTTGCTTGGTGAGCTTCGCAAGAAATAAATGATTTAAGTTTTCGAGGTTCCTTGAAAATGTGGTCAGTTTGTCCCTGGCTTCCGTCAGCTCGAAAGCGTTCACCTTTGCATTCCCCTTCCTCGAAAAACCACAAACAGCTTTTCATCACGGTAACGGCATGGTAGACTTCTGATGGGGACTGAAGAACAAACGCTTCCTTAATATCCTTACAAAGTAGAAAGATACCCGCTGTTCTTTCCTGCACAATCCCTACGAAATAAAACGATGTGCAGCTCCGAACTAACTTGATGGCTAATCAAATTTAAAATTACCAGACTCCAGTACAAAAATGACGCTGCTCCCGCCTGAGACGTTGAGTTGAGCAGAAAGTTTAAGAACTTCCGCCTTTTCACCGACTCCGCATGAGGAGAAGGAAAGATACTGTTGTAAAATTGAAACAAAGTCGTTCTCGGGCCGACTCCAAGTGAAGGACAAGTCCAATTCATTTTCGTAAGATGGCGTTAGCACCCGTTGCTTCGAATAACTTAGGCAATGTGCATGACTGTATATGACAATGCACCCACTCAAGACTGATACCTTCCACGATTTTGCCACCAGTTGGTACGGAAAAAGGTAACAAGTTGAAATATCACTGGCGTTGAAGTCAAATGTCCAAACGTTCCTATCTTCCTCATCATCATCATCAACATCTTTGGAAAACATGAAAAGTTGTGAAAAATTGAAAATTATGCCTGAAACTTGCTTACCCCTATCAACCAGTTTTACCACAGTTGTCCCATTGCTCATTGTAGCCGGGAATTCAATGAGCATGTCCTCCGTTAATGCTGTGCAACCGGTCAGGGAAAAGACATTTTGGAAACCGATTTCTTTCCAGTCAGTCAAATTAATTTTTTCCAATCCTGTGGCGTTCAATAATAGGGGCCTCTGGACGTAGTTGGATTTTGTGCAATACCGGTTTGGGAATATTGCTACGCATGTCCGTTTAACCGTAAGAATCAAGGCCTGTAGTATTCCTTCCTTTCGGTCTATTTCAAGGCAGCGGGAAACCAGCTCCTGATCCGTCATTTCAATTATGACACCTTCAGAGAAAGCAAATGTAGTTTGGTAAAACAGCAAATAGCATAAAAGCAAACAATTCGATGTAGAACATACCATCGACTTTGACCAGCCTTATTCCAGGAAGGTCACTTTCGTAAGAACTAAGACGCGTCATTATAGGCTCCATGTATGACATCACTGGATCCTCTTTTTGTCTAAAACATGAACTGAACGAGTTTGATGTACGGCTAACCTCGTTTACTTGGGTTCTGTAGACATGTTTTGTAATCTCAATTGTCTCATTGTCAAAGGCACATTGGTCGTTTCCATGAAAGGCCACGCATGCACCTTCTTCGTGCACCTGCACAAAAATGAACATGTCCGTAGGCACCCCAATACCAGCCATTGGTTTCGATATAACGTAACAAGTCTGGGGTTCTTCAGTTTCATTAATCCATCCAGTCAAGCGATCGTCTTCAGAGTAAGTGGCATTTTCAGTTTACAAATTGTATGGGTTACATAATCATTTTCAGTCTACTAACCTTTCCAGTCGTCCATGGATGAAACGAAAAACTGGCTTCCCAACACCGTCAATCGGTTCCCGTACAATTCATTACACTCACTCAATGCTAGTTTATCCCATGGAACAAAACCGAAGCTACTTGCATATAGTTTGGAAAGGCCTGGAGAGATTTTGAACCTTGTTCTGTTGCAATGTGGAGAGTCATGAACCATGACACAGTTTCCATTGGTTTCAATACTAGTAAAATATGCGTTACTGAGTGGAACACATCCTGAGATGAATAGGTCATCCTTGGCTTCTATGATTCCCGTGCGTACAAAAGTTATTCAAACCGTTTGTGAATAAGGCAACTAATTGTAACCTGTAAGGTCGTCGTCTTCAAACGTGCTTATCCAGAACGTTGAACACAATGAATAAATGCAACAGTGTATGAGCAATACACCGTAGGCTATAATTGGACCGGGCAACATGATAGCAAATTCAAAAATAATTCATGCAGATTTGCTTACCGAAGGCATTGGGAATGACACTCTTGAAAAAAATGGATCAAACTAAACGCAGGAAGTCCCCAGCGGTTTTCCTTTACGTTTTCTGAGAAATGCGAAATTGTATTCAATGGTCAATTTCTGGTTTGTGGTTTTTCTACAATGTAAGCAATTGAGTTTACAAGTTATTAAAATATATGTAGACGCAAGTAACGAACTTGATTATGACCTTGGGACGGTTCTATTGCAACAACACCGACCAAATTGTTGAAATTTTCCTAGGGTTCGGGGAATGTGCAACCGGTGTATTATCACAAAACATTTTAATTCCACAATAAGCCACAGTTTAGTAAGGACAAAAATATATGTGACGCTGACAAGCAAAACAGCTTTATTGCAGGGCCCGTCTGCCGTGTTTTCCCCGACCGAACTCAGTCGCCATTTGCGGAAGGTAGTAATAAACCGTTTGGCTCCAGTCTTTGACTTCCAGCTTAATGCTCCAATAATCCCTTTTTGAAAGTTTGTCAGCTACCCTCACATCCGTATCCTTCCTGTTATGACGTCTTTCAACCGTCGCACGCAAGATTGCTTTCTTCGTGTTGAAAGTGTCAAGCAGCTTCTTCGCGTCGTAGTCCTTTTTGTAGCGTGCGTCGGAAAATGTATTGTCAACTTTTACGATCAATTCCGCAGCGGGGTAACAGGTTTGCAAATGTATCAATTTGTGCTCAAGGGAGCAAAGTGCAAGTACAGCATTAAACATTTCAAATTTGTGAAAATTGAAGTGATGTGTCCAATCCACTGAATACTTGAACTCCTCCAAGTTCAGTCCCGTTGAGGCTGAGGTCACTTTAATGTAACCTCCTCTGGTAGGGGTCGCATCCAGAGTTACTACAATCTGGTCTTTATCATCTAGCTCTTCTATTTCTACGCTTGAAGGCCCCGATTCAACTGTCAGGAAGCGGTCATGGTGTCTGGACCTTCCAATTTGTTCCCGGTCATTCCTACCCTCATTATTATTCCTGTTTGACATAAGATATGCTCCTCCAGCGGCTGCGCCCACGACAGCTACCCCTAGGGCAATTCCTTAGAGCACCCTTCCCCAATCAGTCACTGACAATAGGAGATTTTATTTACCCAGTCTTACCACTTGCGGTTGGGGGTGACGGTGATCGTGGTACCGGAAGGAACGACATACTGGCTGCTTTGTGCCAGGTAGATGGAGTAAGGGTCTTCATCGTATAATCCTTAACAAGTAGCTTGACACTTGAGCTGACAAATTCGACTACAAATGGAGGCTCCGAAATCCAGTGGAGCTTCTTGACAGCTTATCTGCAGTCCGCATGTCCCCATCAAATTCAAGACTGCAACGCTCAAATCTTGCATTAACTAACGCCATCTTGCCTTTAAAGCTTTGCAAAACAAGGTTGGTGTCAGCGTCATAGAATCGTGGAAGATTTCCAAAGTTATTGTCGTTTTTAACCGTGAGTTGAACCAGGGGACCTCCGTAGCGTTGTCTTAAAGTCTGGATATGGGAGTACAAAGATGAAATGGCGAGATTGGCATTGAACAGCTCAAACTTGTCCGACTCCTGAGGGAAAGCAAACTGAGCACTCCAGTCAACACTGTAGGCGTAGTTCGCTTCAGACAGTCCAGACTTGGCTCGCAGTAGACCTCCACCCCTCGTTGGAGTGGCATCAACGGCCAGGACAAGTTCAACTCTCTGCTCTGCACCCATGGCTTTAAAGGGATGGAATACAAACTGTAATTCAAGGAGTATCTTTCTGCGAATGTGACTATGAGAGATGCAAAGTCACGCATTTGCGAGAGATTTTAATGATTGAATACGCCTTGATAAGATAAACATTATAATTGCGCATTGTGTTTGTTGACAGTTCAGTAAATGAAAACATAAAGTAAATAGAGATATGATTGTAACCAGTGAGAATTGTGCAACCTGTATATTCAAATATAACTAAATGTGGCTACATTTAGACTCGAGTGATTCCAAAGCGGTTCTCAAAGTTTGATGTCAATGTCATTTACGTACATCATAACACGTTGTATGAAAGTATGAAACACCTAACAAAACAAAACTTACCTTTACGTTACGAGTGGAGATAACTGAAAATCGAAGTTTTTGGATTGTGTTTGTTGTTTTCGCCCATTGTGTTTGTTGGCAGTTTAGTAAATGAACGGAATGGAAAGACGAATTAAGTAATGATAGGATTGTAACCGGTAAGAATTATGCCAACTGTATAATCCAGTATCATTAAATTCTGTTACTCTCAATAACTTTATAGGCCACTCCTTAGAGGAACGGACTACGCCAGGAACTGTTGGAAAGAAACTGAAGGCACTATTCCTACAAAATTCCAGCATCACCACGACACTTGTCCTTGCTTTCGTTGCATCTGCAATATCCTGTCTCACGCTTTGCATAGAACTGTTTGTTGTTCGTTTAACCCTCGGAGTACCGCTAGATTGGTGTGCCAGGAAGACTCATGCATTTCAATGTGGATAACCTAATGACTACCCTCATATAGCTTGTAGTGAAGGCGAATGTACATTAAAGGCCCTATTGCTGTTGTTGCTTAGATAACGGTTACATGTCAGTTACTGTACATTCGTGAATGAAATTAAGTATTCGTTCATGAGTCGTGAATAAATACTTAATTTGACATTTTGATATGACTCAAATGCTCATGAATCATTACAGGGCAAATGCGCATTTTATTTATTGCTGAAATTATCAATCCACAGCTGAGAGAAGAAAGAATGCTGCGTATCCAGGTCGAGCACAATGAACAATAGCATTTTTTTAAACAATGGTAATGCATCACACAATTGTTTGGCTTTTACACTTTACCATTGTTCTCATTCACGTTCTTTCCACTGGCGAGAGTACATAACTCTATCTCTATTATCCAGCAGAGAGTTTTACATAACCATTTTTTCAAGATGTAACATATTGTCACTTCTTCATTGATCCAAGAAAAACGTAACTGACCTGAACTGCAATCCTTTTTTGTTTGAAATTTACATCACACAATTTTTTTGCTTTTAGGGGTTACATGTTTTTTATCTGCTCCAACTGGGCTACAGGAATGGGGGAGTCCTGAAAGCAATGGTGAGTTATAATAGACACTTACGACCTCAGTTAAGGTTTCCCCATAAAATATTATCATCCTACACAGGACAGTACGACTCCAACGCGTACTACCTTTTTGAGAATCCGCTTCCTGTACGATCCTGTCATCGCCAAGACCAGGCAGCGGCATATCCAGTGCAATAACAAGAATGACACCATCCCAGGATCCGACTAACTACAGGAACGTAAAGGTTGTACTTTTATGTAATTTGTAATTAGCTTCGTTTAATATGTTAAATGGCACGTGGTTGAAAATCAAAGGCAACGGAAATAGCCACAATTTCAGCATAGTCGTAATGTGTGTGAACTCCTGCAGTGAAAGTTGGCGGCCAATGTTTCTGGCGGTGATTAGTAATGTGTCCCAATACACAGGTCAAATCACCTTTTTTGTGCTCTGGGCACCTAAGTCCTACGCTTGATGTCAACTCCGGATGTCTCCAGGTGTGTCGTTCTTCGTCATCCTGTAGTAGCAAAGGTATTGATATTACAGGGATATTTAAAAGTACGGATGTTGTAACATCCTAAACCTAAATCTCTCATAATATAGGAACTAGTTCCATTACTATGGTCGTCATGTTTGTCCAAGTCTGTGTATTCCAGTCGACTCCCGTTTTAGAACTTTCTTAATAGCTGTCGTAGTCCTATTATTTTCAGTATACGAGTACATATACGAGTACATACCCTTCCAAGCTGAAATATCCCGTGGAGTTTGGACCAATTGTTTGCGGCGGTGTTCCTACTTCTGACCATCAATGTGCGTAATAGTTCTCCGCATACAGTGTAGTTGTGAACAGTTTGTTTTCTAAAAACCAATGGTTAGGCCATTATGTTAGTAAAGGTCTGAACACCCTTCCGTCACTCCCTTCAGCCATGACGACAGAGCAACGTTTGTGGATATTAGCAACGTTAGCAACCATGTTAGCAACCATAAAACACCCAATTTATTTATTTATTACTAATCGCTTGCTTGGTATGATTCGGAGATGTTCTTTATGTCCGACCCTATGCTGGTACACAGTATATCTATTAATATTGTTTCGGTGGTCCCCAACCCCTACATCGCCTCATGGGTTCTAAACTAAAGTAGTCTAAAGTAAAATTTTAACACTGTTGTTGTGCATTTCATGGACCTCAGAAGGTAATTGAAGGGACCAAATACAAATGCAATAGTCATCTTCTGTCAGATTTTACATGTAGGTATGTGTTCGCGTCGGTACGGAAAGTGGTGGTTGATTGTAGGGTTCCATGATGTTGCCTTTGACTTCTTCCCAAAGGTCATGTTATAGACTGTATGTATTTGTATAGATCATGTATTTGTATGTAATGTAATACAATATAATGTATGTATATGTTGTACTATATAATGTATAATCTATGCAACAATATCGGTGTATGGTAAACAGATATATGTACTGCGTTGCATTGTTTAGATGTGTTTAATAAATCAGCAGTGTGGTAGAAGTCCGACATCTCTGAGTGTCTATTGTATTCAATCTGATTTGTATCTAGGTTTCGTTCTAGGACATTTGCATTGCAAGTCCCTTGACCTATTGCACACTTTGTGGATCATCAAACTCTCGAATAAGCAATGCTGTAAAATTTAAGTAGGGGATGTGTGTTTAACATAAATCGTTCGTTTTCGTCATTTGCCTTTGACATACATGCAGTCGAACAATTTGTATGATATGCCACCACATCGTTTCAGATAATAATGGCACGGATATCGCAATCACGTTGAAAGTATTGATGCAAAACTTTATTTCCACAATAAGCCACACAGTTTATTAAGGAAGGAAATGTCTATGGCAGATGAAAAGCACAACAGCTGTATTGCAATGCCCGTCTGCCGTATTGTCCCTCACCGTACTCAGTCGCCATTTGCGGGAGGTAATCTTAAACTGTTTGGCTCCAATCTTCGGCTTCCTGCTTAACGCTCCAATAATCACCTTTTGAAAGTTTGTTAGCTAATCTCATATCCGCATCCTCTTTTTAAGGCGGGTTTGAACCGTGGCTGTCAAGATTGCTTTCTTCGTGTTAAACGTGTGAAGCAGCTTCTTCGCGTCGGTCTGCAACGTGCGTCGGAAAAGGTGTTGTCAACTTTTACGATCACTTCCGCGGAGGGGTAACACGTTTGCAATACAACAATTTGTTCTCCAGGGAGCAAAGTGCAGGTGCAGCGTTAAACATTTCAAACTTGCCATACGAATTGTCAAAACTGAAGTGTTCGGTCCAGTTCATAGAATACTTGAACTCTTCCAGGTTGAGTCCCGTTGAGGCTGAAGTCACTTTTATATAACGTCTTCCTCTCCTGGTGGTCGCATCTAGACTTATCACAATCGCATGCTTATCATCTAGCTCTTCTATTTCTACGGTTGATAACCCCGATTCAACAGTCAGAAATTGGTCGTGGTTGCTGGACCTTCCACCGTGTCCTCTGTCGTTTCCACCCTCATTTTTAATCATGTTTGACAAAAGGTATGCTCCTCCAGCGGCTGCGCCAACGACAGCAACCCCTACTGTAATTCCTCCAAACATCCTTCCCCAATCGGTGCCACCTGCAGGAGTAGAACCGTGGATAACGAGACAAGAGTTACGAAACAGATTCTTACCACTTGCGGCCGGGGGTGACGGTGTTCGTGGAACCGGAATAAACGGCATCAAAGTTTATTTGTGCCACGTTGATGGCACTGTGGCCTTCATCCGAGGCAAGTAATTTGACACATGAGCTGACAAATCCGACTCCAAATGGAGGCTCCGAAATGCAATGGAGCTTCTTGACAACTTATCTGCAGTCCGCATATCCTCATCAAAAGCAAGACTGCAACCTTCAAGTCTTGCATTAATTATCGCCATCTTCCCTTTAAAGCTTTGTAAAACAGGGTCACTGTCAGCGTCATGGAATCGTGGAAAGTTTCCATAGTTATTGTCATTTTTGACCGTGAGTTCAACCAGTGGAGCTCCGTAGCATTGTCGCAGTACCTCGATAGGAGGGGACAGAGATGAACAGAAATGGCGAGATAGGCATTGAACAGCTCAAATTTGTCCGACTCCTGAGGGCAAATAAAGTAATATCCTATGTAACTTAATTCGTTTACAACAAAACTGTACATCATTTTTTTTGCATCTGGAAGCATTAAAAAAGCACGAAACACCTAAGTCCGACAAAACGTTTAATCTTGCGTGAATGTAACAATTCAGATCAGCCCTTGAAAAGATGCTACATGCCATTTGGTCATTGTGCGGGGAAATTAATTAGCGGAAGGTGTAAATGTCGTTGGAAAGAAAAGAATGTTTGACATTCTCTCCATCCTGGCTGCTTGTTGCAGACTGACTTGCACCATCTCCTCCGACCTTGAACCGTAGGTACCACCCAGCTTTTGGATGGAAGTCTCTATCTTCTCCAATGTTAACACTATTTGTTGATTTGAGGCACTCAGGGCATTCATCCGCTCCAGCAATTCCTTCAAGGCCACTCGCACCTCAAGTACCTCTTCAACTTGGATGTTTGATGACTGCGTTCCTTCAAAGGGGTCCAATTTGTTGACTGTCACACCCAACCTCATCTTCTTTCCCGCCGCTCTATGCCTAATTCCCTCGTTTTTAAAGTATGCCAACGCGTTCACGAATCCACTCGAGTTGATGAGAATCACCGTAATAACCCAAAGGGTGTTGGGAAACCAGTACATGTCGAATGGATCCTGTCCCACCCAGGCCCAGAACGCATTGCACCAAACAACGGCCGACAGCGGGAGGTAGAGGAAGATTCCTACCATCACGAATGTCGACAGACAATGTGCAGCCGTGTAATGATAGCTTATTGTTGAAGTTCCATTTCGAAGCATTCCTCGTTGGTGCACAACTTTGTTCCTGATAAGTGTATAAGCGCCGGTGGTGCATAGGGCTTGGCTGAGTATGAATGAGATGACAAAGTAGTACGTGTAGGACCACCGTGGATTCCCTTGTCCCGCTTGAACAAGCCAGTATGGAGAAATTCCCATGACACCTAGGACGTTACTCACGGATGTGATACAGGTGGCAATGGTGACACACACGCCATGTAACTTCCAATCCCACCTGCCAAGATTTAATTGCGTTTGGCGGGCAACTTTTAGGTAGATTGCAAAGGATGGTCAAAGCATGTGTTCCCGATTGTTGTATTGAACTCATTTGTTGAAATGTTTGTATTTGGACCGACCTTCATTTTTATTTTTGAAAGCGCAGAATTAAAATGCAGTGATGTTGAAACAAAAATCCACATTGAAGAATATAGCTGGTTTCTGTCCAACATTTTTAACCTTGATTATGTTTTCTTTGTCTAGACATTTTGACGCTTTGTGTCCACCACAACGGAGGTATTAATGAGCATATTGTCTGTTTTCCTCAACTGCTGTTGTGTTTGACAGTCATTAAGATTACTCAAGGTTGCATTATTTCTTAAAATCATACTCGTCATAATAATAGAATGTTGCTTTCCAGCATGTCATGCTCTCCGTATTTTAAATTCTATAAAGATAGATCCCTTTCTCCCTTAATTTACGAGCAAATGGAACGCATTCCTGTCATTAGAAAGGAGATACTATGGATTTGACGTGCAAATACAATCTACCGAAACTATCTTTGCTTACATCGACTGTCCTCCCATCCATGTCACAAAGCATAAACCGAATTTCCTTCAAAGACTCCATCTGTGTCAAAACTTGACCCACAACGGCCTCGGTCAAGATTTCAGGGTAAGCCCTCCAATTCGCATGAATTCCCAGGGTTCTCAATCCTGCAAATTTTAAATTTACGATTGATTAATGTCAAACGGAGTTCAAGCCGCAATTCTACGTTACTTTTTAAACCTGTCAGGCCACACGTTACAAAAGACATGAGGTCATCCGGCATGTGAATGGGGTCGTAGCCATCTATACACCCGCAAACAAACAACAGACCCACACCAGTCATCAGACCGCCGTTCTCAACGCCCTTGAATGTGAGGTTTAGATTCTCAAGGTTCGACAAAGACCAAAGTATTGAGGGTGTCAAGGTCCAGCATTGGATTGGAAATTCCGTGGCTATTTCATTGTACCAGAAGGATGTACGGTTGACATTGGTTTTGAGTAACTTCCAGAGAGCAAGCCATCACAGTAGAGAGAGGACAACTCGTATTTACTCCGGTCTGTCACAATTCCAAGACCCAACTC
>JAQGCL010000864.1:0-10830 GCA_034699605.1 Isotomiella paraminor
TACCGTAGTTGGAAGTGGAGTCAGATACTCAGGACGAAGGTATTGGTTCCCGGGTGAAGTCAACATGTCCATGTTTTAGGTACTTTTTTGTGACCCTTAATTTTTGAAATTGCGGTTGGTAAATCAAATCACTTTCCCACACACCAGAATGAATGAGTCAGAGTTACTCCACTAAAATCATTTCACAAGACACAAGAGAAATAAAATTACAGATGCCTCATGTGTGACAGCTAAATGTTTATCTTTCTCTGCAATGTTAAGTAGCCGGAGCAGATGCGTGCTTTTTCGGAGTCAATGAAAGAGAGAACCGAGGAAAGTAGAGTGTGCGACTATCCGGGTAAAGAGCTGCTTGAGAACTGAGAAAGGTTTTAAGGAAAACGGGGTTTTTGGTAGAGAATTGTGACACTCTGTGAGACTCTTACCACTTTACTGTCAGTGGATGGGCACCATGAGATTCCTTGGAGTTGGAGGAGACAGACAAGAGACCCTTAGGAAGGGTGGAGACTTGATTTGGCTTTCAGAGAGGAGAGAAGGGTTCTGGCTACGAGAGAGGAAGGTTTTAGAGAGAGAGAGAGAGTTCTTTGCTGATTTTTATAAATAAAAGTCCAAGTCTTTTATCCACATTTTTGCAGTGTTTTGTGTTATGGTTCATTTTTGCACGCATCTCGGCATTGTTCTTGTTTCGCCCATTTAATCATTTGTTGAAATGGTGTCAGAAGTAAAAAGGGCTAAAAAGAGCCCGTGTGTCAGTGATAATAATTATTGAAGAGTTCATTTTTTTAAGCATAGATTTAATTTATTTGATTTTAGAGAAAGCTCGACGATGAATCAACAAGAAGTTGCGTTAATCACGGCTTATCTAATGTCAGTTGTCCATTGAATTTTTTTTTCTTATCATTATCCATTTTTGTGAATTTGTGTCAAGTTAAGTTGGAGATGAGGTGAGGAAAGAAAAGGAGAGTGAGACGTTTTGGGAGTGAAAAACAAAGTCATAAAAGTCCCGTTTTGTGCCTTGAAGGGGTGAAGCCAACGCTTCACTCCGAATCGCGAGATGATATGTAGACTCAACGCAAGAGGGAGAGAAAGACTCTCGAGTCTGTGTGTGTTTGGGTTAACTTTTTGGAATCAATGTGAAAGTGAAAGGAATTGGTGCATTTCAATAATTTTTTTAAATGGATCCAACTCATTTTGTTTAATTCTTTTTTAAGGAGATGTGATTGTGTGATATGATGAAAAATTGGGATTTTTTTAGTCACAACATAATCACAACATTTTTTAAAAATGGGCAAGTAAAACGTCAGTTTATATAAGACGAAAAGTAAAGTTAGGTCGGTTTTTACGCTGAAGGTTTTACGTGATGAAGAGTAGTATGGTGGTCAACATAAGTCATATCAATGAAAAAAGGGTTAATTATTTAATTTTTAAATTGGGAACACTTTAATAGACATGTGTGGTGGTCGTTACCCGTCATAATTTTTTTTAAAGTGTGGGTCATTTCAAATTTTGTTCGGGATAATTAGAAATAAGATTATAGTATGGGTATGTAATTTCTTGGGTATTATTCGATTGCACGTTTGATTCGGGCCATTTCAAGAAGATTGATGAAGATGGATCTTGGTCAATTGGAGATTGGGAGTGTTTGACTCCGCTCCACTTTTCTTCTGGGGGTCCACAACAGAGACGTCTGTTGTTTGGGACGTGTTGCGCACTTGCTCTCCACCGAAGAGAGGGTCGCCCTTTGTCAGTTAGACACTGTTGAGCGAATACCAGTAGAGTTTCGGACTCTTACTGAAGGGAGGCAAGTTGCTTTGTTTTTTTTAAGAAGGATGAACATCGTCAATTTTCAAGTCGGCTAACTTCATCATTGGAAGACATTATACGTTTAAATTGAAATTTAAAAGGGAATTATGGAGTACAAATTGTGTTGTACAATGGTTATGATTTTATTTAATTTTGTATGGGTAGATTGGAATTTTTATATGGAATTTATGGTGTTCTAATTTTGTGTAGTTTTGATTTTACTTAAATTTATATGGGATTATGGATTGGATCCTGTTGTATTTGCTTTGGGTGAATTTTTGCTTCAATTTGGTTGAAATGTGTAATTTTTGCTTTGGGTGAAATGCTTACTTTTTGGCCATTGCTTCATTTTTAAAGTATTTGCTTGCGAACTAACCATATGGGGCAAATTGATAATAAATTTCTTAGGGGTTGTACATAAAATTGGAACTCGGATGGAGAAATATTTCTGGGTTACGGGACACCATAGACATTAATGGTGTCGCAGTTACATCGTATCGAGTTATTTTTTTAGCATGAATTTTTTTTGTGGTGGGCATATTATTGATGGGAATTTAATTATGAAATTTGTTGTTTTCAGTATATGATGCCGTTTAAGAGACACCATAAACAAACTATGATTTAATTTGAGAATTTTTGTTCTTTATTTTCAGTTACATTATTGGGTTTGCTGCAATTTTGTCTCGTCCCTTACTTCACACCACATTTTATTATTCATTTTGAATCGTAGTTTTTTTTAAAAATGCTTTGTTATTCCGGTTAGTGATGCTCCAGAATTGGCTCTTCCTTCTGAGGAGGCTCAGGTTTTATCCCTTGTGGTTTCCCTGTAGCGCATCATAGGTTTTTTTTCAATTATAGTATGTCCGTTTATTTTTTTAAATTCATTTTCCAAGCATAGCTTGGAAACTTCAGCTGTGGGTGTGTCAGTGGATGGGCACCATGAGATTCCTTGGAGTTGGAGGAGACAGACAAGAGAGACTTAAGAAGGGTGGAGACTTGATTTGGCTTTCAGAGAGGAGAGAAGGGTTCTGGCTACGAGAGAGGAAGGTTTTAGAGAGAGAGAGAGAGTTCTTTGCTGATTTTTATAAATAAAAGTCCAAGTCTTTTATCCACATTTTCGCAGTGTTTTGTGTTATGGTTCATTTTTGCACACATCTCGGCATTGTTCTTGTTTCGCCCATTTAGTCATTTGTTGAAATTACTTACTTTTCATTTCATTTTTGCATTTCTTTTTTCGTTGTTTTTGCTTCTTTAGAAAGCATTTAAAAGTAAGGCCATTATTGTGGGGACAAATATTGTATGATTTTTATGTCTTTTCCCATTCTTAAAAAGTGTAAGATAATAAGCAACAGGAAAGGATTAACAGTTGAACCGATCCGAATCCATGCATCCGGGTAACTTGTGTAAGACAATCAAATAAAATCCTCTTCTTCAGTTAGAAAAAGAGAAGTTAGTACATAGTAAATCGAGGAAAGACAGACAAGAAGTGAATTGGCTGTGTGTAGAAAAGAGTAGAGAGAATGAGAATGTGGACGTCGTGGATGTGAAAGTGTCACCGGTTGGTGTGAAAAGTGTGACAGCATGACCTTCGACATGCATGTGGCATGCTATTCGACAAGCCTCATTTATTCTGTATTCCCGTCACTCAACTCAACACCCGAAAAAAGTAACTTGCTTTCAACTCACACACAAAATAAAGTCTAGAGTCCCCTCCACATCCTCAAGCTTTTACTTTTACTCTGTCTCCTCTTTAACCAATTTGACTCTGACTCCATATCTTTAAAACTAAACTAAACGAGTGTTTCGTTCGTGGTGGTGGTGATGACACATGTCCCATGAACTAATGTTAATGTCATAAAGTGACAACTTTTTGCAACTGCATCATCACGTAACGAGACATTAACTCAACATTTCCCCCCAAAACCTATGCATTACCCACTAACTACAATTACATCACTTGAAGAAGACGTGAATTTAGATATTTACAGACTCCTTTCCTTCGTTCGGTGTGTCAACATCAACGTCATCATCAGTCATGTTTAAAACGACTTGAGTATTTTTAAAATGTGGCTAATGTCATAATAAACCTGAGGGAGATGGGGACATTATATGGGATCATTGGAACGGGGAAATTGTCAAACTAAAAAATTGAAGTGAAAGTTGCAGTCAGATGTCTGAAAACGTAGGCTTTTTATGCATGCAAAACTTGAATGCCAAAAAGTGGAATAAACCAAAATTTAAAAAATAAAAAAGTTGCTCGCATTTTACAAGACTCTGATCAATTGAACTGGAGAAAGTTTGTATCCTTTTATATGTAAATGCCGTAAGAAATTAACACTTCAAAATTATTCAACCAACCAAACCACCAATAAAAGCGTTAAATGGTGAAATCATTTATGAAATGTCTATAGAAAAAGGCAGGAGTTAATAATATCCAAGAGATAGTCTATAACGATGCTATTTTTCTATCCTTCTTGAGTGCTTACTTTACTTTAACTTATATGAAATGAATGTCGTATGTGGTGAAAAGAGTAAAAGAGTAGAGAGGCAGAAACGTGTTAGAATATCAAAGTAATTGATTCCAAGTCCATTAGCGAAGTAATTGTTGACATTTATTGCCTCTCATTTCCTCCCAAGTTTACGGCCTCTCTTGACATACATAAATATAAATCCTCCTTCCTTTCCGCTATGCACTTTCTTTTTTAACTGTGTCTCTCTCCTATAACCACTCCCACATATGCCTATCGGAAATTGCTCCTGTCTGTAGGAAATTAAATGCGACCGTGTCGACTCCCAATCACCCCATTTATTCCAATTGAAGGAAAAGGAAAAGTGTTCGATAATGTCACAACACACGACGAATTATGTCCCATATTTCCCCAGGAAGTTGGCTATTTTTTGTTTTACTTTGCAAGTGAAAATATGAAAGTATGTTGTCTCTCCTTAATTTGTAATAATGCAAGGGACGGACGTTTGTGTCTTCCTAAATACTCCAGTTTTATCGACACTTTTACTTTTCTCCATTACCACCACAGCAGAGTCCGTATAATAATAGCACTCTAATTCTCTATTTTTATTGATGTGTTCTTTCGGAAGGAAGAAGAGAGTGAAGTACTGAGCATTTAGAACTAAAGTATCGTTTTATGGCTGATTTCTCCATTTCCTCTTCTTCTAGAGTTTTGCTCTTTAATTTTCACACAAGGAAAGAAGCTACTATTCTTTCTTCAAGGTTTTGGTTAGGACTGGACTACATTTTTTAGACTTGCGGCGGTTGTTCTCATCCGTATTTCTAGTCTAGATAATTTGTCAAATCATCCTGTCGTCGTTGTCTGGTTCGAATTTTATGACGACGATCCCAATTAACATTCAACATTTTAACAGATTCATTATATTTGACTTCTTAGACAGACTTCACTCACTTTTTATCTCAGAGACATTTCCATTATTGATTGTGTTGCAAATACAAATAAGTAAATATTCATTCAGCTCAAGCATGATGCATGCTCACAAACAAAATAAACAAAGGTTCATCAAAAAAGGTTAAACATTTTTTTGCACATTCCGTCCGTTTTCTTCTCCAGACTGGAAAGGTAGGTTTGTCGGGGCACCTTAAGATTCCTTAATTACTTGGGCTTTAATTTTCTGTCGTTGATGCTTTCAAATTTGTTTGTGGTTAACTCAACTGACATCATGATGACGTGTGATGTGATGATATGGGTTAAATTCCAAAACAAATATGGGACGAGAGATGAGACATGGACAAGAAGACAGAAGACTGAAGAAATCAAAGTGCAATGAATGGATCCATTGACGGGAAGAAATTGACGAGATTGACAGTAAGAAGGCAGAATGGAAACTATAAATTTAACTTTTTGCTGAATTCCAGGTGGGATAAAAATTGATTGATTCTCCCATTGTGCTGTGCTTCAATTACGAATGTTTTCTTCAAAGTTTTTCAAACGATTGAAACTAAAAAATTAAGAATTGTCATGCCAACAATTTTGTGCTTGGAGTTTTCGTCGTTTTATAACTTTTACTATCTCCAAGCCTTTCAAGTTTGGACGATGGATGGACAGTAGATTACCTCCTCCGGATGTGAATGTTTGTCAAAGCTTTAAAAACTTTTTATGTGACACACTCAAATAAAGGATGATGATAAGACTGAGGACTGAGCTGAATCAATAATAATGCGTTTTTTTGTAATTATCACAATCTACACCAGTCAATCAATCACTTTCTTTTTGTCGCATGATGTGATGGATGTTTATTGTTTTGTATTTATGATAGTCGATAAGCAAAAAGATTTTTCAAAAATCAATATTTTTTTAATTTACCACTCATGTTCTACATCCACGAAAGAAAGAAATATACATGAACTCTGTAACAAACAGAAACAGAGAGAGTAAATACATTAAACATTCAAGTCTCATTCTCATCAATCGTCCAAAGGCAAGTTAATTAAACAGACAAATTGAGAGCTTCATAATCGCGTACTTCACTTTGCTTATCGTCGTCATGGCACCCTCTTTGTCCAGTTGATAAGTAGAGACATTAGGAATGATGGGATGGAACGTTTTACAACTTCGTTCAAATTGTACTCGCTGCATGCGTAATGATACCCGGAAAAACTTTAACTTTTTCATTTCTTCATTTCTAATCTAACGGCGTGGGTCTCACACATACAATCAAATACAAATTGCTTCTCGTCTGCAAAAATGCAATTTCCTTTCCTCCACTTTCCAGTCATCTTCTAAGTAATCTAAAAGATCCTCAGTCTTATCCTCAGTCCCCTTAAGTGTACCTTAGGCTCTGGACTTCGGTTGCCATGCCAATTGTATCAGGTTACTTCTATTGTTTGAGGGTGCCTACTGAGACTAGAAAGACTTTTTAAAAAGCATTACGTTGTGGAAAGCAAATAATGTGCAAATTAAATTGTCCAAGAGAAAACGGCAGTCTGATACATTTTCAATCTGCCATACTTTAACTGTGAAATTGCACCCAAACTGTTTTATTTTTAGTTAGATTAAAAGCTATAAGTTTTTGTGGCATTCAATTCTGGTGATTCCTCATAAAATTTTGTGATTTGTTCATTTGCTGGTGAAAAAGTAGGACAACTGAACTAACTGTAATTAATTTTCTGATATTGAAAAAGTAAATTGTGACGTTAAAATGGTAGTGTTGGAAAACCCTCATCATCCCCACAACATTAACGTTCCACACCCACATAATCCCCACTCTGGAAGTGGTGGTGGGGTTGGAGCTGTGGGTGTGACTAGTGCTGTAGGAGGGGGCAATCAGCATCTTCAACCGGACTATCTCAATCCAACGATGGTAATTTCATATTTCTTAACTTTTTTGAAGAAGAAAACGGTGTCTACAGTTTAACTTTCTTTTTGTACAGTTGGACACTAAGAAATCCCCCTTGGCCATGTTAGTCCAGACCTGTTCACAAATCGGAGCAGAGCCTCCAGGAGTCTTCCCTTCGTCCAAGTACTCTGCAGCAACCTCGTCCTCTTCCTCATCATCAAGCAACTATAATAAACAGACACCTTCTCCCCCCATAAATAACAACAATGGTCACCACAATCAACAGAACAATCAGTCCTCTTCTGTGGGGAGGAGGAAGAGGAGGGGGAGTAGTGGTAGTGGGAGCAGCAAAAGTATCACTCCACCCCAGACTACAAAGTCCTCGTCCCCACCACCACCCCTTGCTACCTCAATGGACGACAGTCACTCTTCGAATAAGAAGGCTCAGAAACGACCAAGATCCTCCTCATCCTCAATTGTCAATTCAAACGCTTCCAATAATTCCAATGCCATGATGATCTCTCCACCAGTCAGTAATAATGGAACTTCTAAGAGAGCTTCTCCTCTTCCACCACCTCAATCTCAACCACGAGCTTCATCTCCTCAGGTCAAGAAAGGAAGTGCTTCTCCTCCCACCCCAGTCCCCACCATTCGGCCTGGGATTGAGGTTCTTAATGGTCCGAGTCGTCCTTCCCAGTTCCACAACATGTACCTTATGGCCTTCCCTTCGGGAGGTGGAGGGTACCCTCCACACCATCTCTACTCCTACGCAGCTGCCATGGACCCTTACATGTTGAATCACCCTGCCTTCAGGGGCCTTTCATCATCCTATCCCCCTCATCCTGGATCCCCTTATGGACCTTCAGCAGCCCCTACATACCTCGGCTACCCTTCACCTCACGCCCTCAGAGGGGGAAGGATGTGTGCAAGGACCCTTACTGTACGGGATGCTCGTCATCAGGACCACCACAACCACCTACCACTACCACTACGGCGTCTTCCACTCCGTTGGTCTTCTGCCCTGCAGGCTGTGCTCAATGTGATCATCAGAAAGTGGCTTATCCCTTCCCCCCGTACTTCCCCTATGGAAGTGGTGGTCCAAGTGTTGTTACAACTAGTGCCAGTGGTGGTGGTAGTAATAGTAATAGCAATTGTCCTATTCCATCATCCACTTCCCCCAAACCCCGTGTGCAACTGGATCGTGGGGGACAACTACTGTGGGAAAAGGTTTACCAGTTCTGAGGAGCTTCTTCAACACCTGAGAAGTCACACTTCCGCCTCAGCCGCCATGGACTCAGCCTCTCCACCAACATCAGTTGTCCCTTGCTTACATGTACAACAATGGACATGGACATCCTCCTCCTCCCACATCGTCGTCTTCCGCAGCCCTACTCCAGCATCAGATGCAGATGCAGATGCAAATGCAGATGCAAATGGCGGGTGCGTCTTCCAACCCGGCTTTAGCAGCGATGGTGATGCAACATGTCATGCGAGATTGCGAGGAGGAGGAGGAGGATATCCACCCACGTCACCTCCAGGAGGAAAAGGCCTTGGGATGCCTCCCATCATACCTCCAGGGTACTACACTCCCAATCCTTACTCAAGCCTTTTTGGTGGTGGTGGTGGGAGACCCATGTGAAAAGTTGCTCAGCGTCGAAGGAACTTATTTTAAAAAGTTTATAGCTTTTAGAGTCGGTGATACACAAAAGTGAAGCGAGAGAGAATAATAATGAATTTAGACAATGAAAAACCAAGAGAGTGTTTAATTGCTCTTTAAATTACACGTTTGAACTCAATAATTACACACTTTAACGTAGTCATTATGAATATTTATGTTGTATTTCATTTCGATTCTTCTTTTTTTCTACGCTTCTTGAATTTAATTATTCAGACCCTTACAGTTTAAAAAATGCAAATTAATTACAGACCTCTACAGAAGTAGGTAGGTAGGTAGGTCGATGATGATGATTATGATTATAGTGACAATTATTATTGCCTAACAAAGTACAATGTAAGTAAGTGAGACGAGGAAAAAAGAGTCGTCCAATCCAAGACGAATGAAACCTGCTCAATAATCATAATCATAAAAAAAACTTTTTATTAATTAATTACACAGTGTTGTTTCTTGTTAATTGTTTATGTAGTTGGCTATCTATCTGCAAGCTGCAGGATGTGATAAGTTAAAGAGAAGCGTATCACGAAAGCAAAACAAAATTGCGTGTTTGCATTCTTATTATTTTGTTTCAATTATTGTTACTACCACAGAACATTTATTTACCTTTGTAGGAGAAGATGCAAATGATGTGGTGAATATATTATTACGTAAAAAAACATTGTTTATTTATCCTATATATCATCAAAAGTTGTTAGTCATCAGAAGAGAAAGGAAATTTTATTGTGGAAAAATAAAAACTTAAATAATTTTGTCATTTAAGAATCAGACTTTAATGTCACACCTCTAAGCACCGAAGTAATGCTTCTACGCAGATACAAAAAAAATGTGCAAATTGACCACATTTCTTGTTATGCCAATTGTGTGAGAAAATGTGTTAGACTACTGGCAACTCTTAATGAGAATTAAGTCCTCTTGATTTACTGTTTTAATTACTTATTTGTCTTTCTTCTCGAACAACACAGTCAGTCAGACTGACAAGTTACATTACGCCATTCTCTTTGTTAATGATACTGATAAAATAATAGGGGATAATAAATTACATCCATCCATCGCAATCATAATCACTTCCTTCGCTGGTACATACCCAACCTTGTTAGCTAGCTTACGTGATTGTGTATCATGGGAAATTCAATTCAATTTGAGCATGATTGAGTAAGACGTTGTTGTTGGAGAATGGAAATGATTGCCTTGTTAACTTTGTTGTTGGTTAGTTAGGATGGAGTAATTAAGGTAAGGTGGTTAAGTGGATGAGAGATAGAGAAGGACTCTGTTAGTTAGTTCTACACATTCTTCTATGGTAAATTGAATACTGGAGTCCTCCAAAATTAGGTAATATTATTATTACCACATGCAGTTGTTCCTCCAATTGTTCTACATTAAATTGTTATGCAGAGTAAATTATTCCACAATTTGCACACAACCCAGCCTTCAAAAGAATTGAGTGGTCTTCATAAAAGATGATGGGATGACACAAACATATTACTTTGCATGTCTTTCATTGTCATTATTTTTTTACTGGAGAGAATAGAATGACACGTAATAATAAAATAACATAACAAATATCCATACAACTTTTTTACTCATCTGGATATATAGAGATGTCAGACAGAAGACTTGACGGAATGACAGGCTGGATCCTCCCTTCCCTTCCTTTCAAATTGTACTATACGACAGTGCCCAAGCACGACATTCCCATCGATTCCCATTACCCCGGTTGATGGGAGAAATCATCGGGATTCGTGACCTGTTTCCCAACTACTTGACTCATGAGTAGATTCCCTTTCACTCCATCGTACCACCACAAAAGGTTACCATAGTATGATCCCTGATAAGATGATGGGAGGGCTTGGATAAATCCCATCGTAACCTGCATCGAGCCCTCGTGGCAGGTATGAATAGTGCACTATGGATAATATGAATAGGTTACTATGGTGCCAATATTATGGTCATTTAATATTTATTCCCATGGTTTTACAAAAGGCGGTCACAGTATATATGAACGCCCTTGCAGGTCAAATTACTCGAAAACCGTTGGGTCCTAAGCTCCG